>VZTI01003038.1:1106-65775 GCA_013397865.1 Struthidea cinerea | reverse complement strand
GGGCGGGAAGCTTAGATCTTATTCATTCTGTCTTGAATTGAAAGCACCTTAACAAAAGGTGGGAACATTGCTATCTTCCTAACTTTTGCACTTTGGAAAGAGTGTAAAAGAGATGAAAAATCTTAGACAAAAGGTCAGAAACAAATTCATGGTCAAACTGGGAAGAGAGCTTTTAACTCTGATCCCAGCCCCTGCTCCCTTCTGCCATCTCTCCCTTCCAGAAAATGAAGAAACTGAAAAGAAAACTTTCGCATTCAGCAATCTTTTTGTGTGCTTGTTCCATGGGTAATCAGAGAGACATTACACATGCCCAGTGAGGCACACTTTAGATGCAGCTCCAGGCGGGCGTCCCCGGAGCCGCAGAGCTCAGAGGATGCAGTGGGAGTGACAGGCAGCTCGTCCCCCTGGCAGGGCCACGCTGCTGCCCCTGCACCCCACAGTCCCTGCTCAGCCCTCGGGGAGCAGCACAGCCTCACCGAGCCAGCAGCACCATCCCAGCACGACATGGGCAGCAAAAAGCTTGCTGGGCAGCCCCACCTGCTCGTGAGACCCAACACTCGAATGGACAGCCCTGGGAGCACCTCACTGGAGACCGGAGCCCTGTCTCCCACTCCTAATGCATCCAAACCCTTACACACACCGCTGAGCCTGCCTGATCTGGGCCTTATCTGACATCCTCAGTGCAACAACCCACCTACAGGTCCTGGAAAACCTACAGGACAGTGTAGCTACCTCTGGGCAATTGGATAAAAAGCAATGCAAAGATCTAGAGATGCAGGAAATCACAAAGCTGCCCCTGAATACACGAACAGGGCATACATACACAATGCCTGAAAGAGTAAAAAAAACTTACATAACACACAGATAAAAGAAAAGGAATGAACGATGTTACTTAAACAGCCCTCAAAAGGTAAAATGCTATCTTATTCCATATGTAATCTCAGTAAGGCAGTCTCAGCTATTCAGCATATTAAACTCCCCTTTAAACACCTATCAAAATAATCAAAATAATTTAAAGTTTCATAGTTCCATTATCCCATTGCCTAAATTGTTGTATTCGGCTATTCAGTTAATCCATTAAAAAGGCATGGAAATTTTGGCCTACACTGCTTCAAGTTCTTTCTAAGATAAGAGCATTTTGTGTATTCCCTCAGGTGTGTCCCCTCTAAGAGCCCATGCATTAAAATGATTTGAGCCAAGTTAGCAAAGCAGTTCCCCCAGGAAGCCACACAACACCAGGCCTAAGTGTATTGCTCTTTTCTCAGGTGAAATGTAAGCTAAAATTCTGCATGCAGATTTAAAGAAATTCACTTGATGGAAAAGGTCTAAAGATCAAACCCACACAGCTTACAAACTTTAAAAAAAGTAATTTTACTTTCATACCACAGTTTAAAAATTGCTTTAATTGAGAGCTACATATGTACCAGTATGAGCCAGAAAACCCTGTACAACGGCAAACAATGTCTAAGTGTGTAACTGAGCAGGCCCATATTTCATAGACAGCAATTCACTGTAGCATTATAGTCACATTCTCCTGAAGCTCCCTGGATGTTGAGTATGAATTACTTCAAATTCCTGGAAGAAAACAACCCACCAAGAAAATGTGTTCTTTGCCAGCGAGGTAGTGTGATGCTGTAAGACATTTCAGAGCTTTTCCCTAACAATCTGTCTCTCAAATAAGCTTTGAACTAAACCATCAAAAGTAAGCAGGGCTGTAGACAATGCTCCCATTCTCAAGCCATATGCAAGCTCATATGCAAAAATGCATCACCACCTCGAGTTCTGCTGAACATAACAGTCTCTTTTAAGGAGAAAGAGACTTGGCTTATTTTTAATTCATAGAAAGACAATAACAGGATTCAGCAATGTCCACTTCAAAAGATCTAAAGCTAGAAATGTGACATGAGCTGCATGTGAAAGATTTAGGAAAAATATACTTTTGCATTGTTCCTCTTAAAATGCCATAACATACTTACTAATTTTCATGCACTAACAAACCATTATTTCAAGAAAAAGGCAATATTAAATACTAAATTCAGCAGCTGGGGGTCTCTAGTCCTGCTCAAGGCAAACCTAGCTTCAAAGCTGAACCACGCTGCTCAGGACCCCACCCAGGGACAGAGAATCCACCACTTCTTTCGGCACCTGTTTCACCACTCTCACAATGGAGGATATTTTTCTTTATGCTCAACCCAAATTTCCCTACCTGCAACTTGTGACAATCACCTCGTGCCCGTCCTTTCACTACGCAACTCTAAAAGGAGTCTAGGTCGCTCTTCTTCATAATTATCTTACAGATAGTTGGAGTCAACTGGAGCATCCCCTCAGCCTTCTCAGGTGAAACACAAGGAGCTCTCACAGCCTTTCTTGGTACGTCATGTGCTCTGACCCAACCACCTCAGTGATCCTCAACTGTGCTCCCCACGGTTCCCCTGTATGGGTATTTGGTTTCAGAAGCTCAGAGCAGGAAAACCCTTCTCTCAAACCGCTGTCTACGCTCCTGCTCACACAGCCCAGCCTACAGTTTGCTTTTGTGGCTACAAGGTCTTGCTGCTGAATTCTAGTCCACTTACTGCCCATTAGGATCACCAGGTCTTCTCTGCAAAGCTGTTTTCTGCCCTTCTTTTTGTTAAACTTCTTGGGTTCCTGCTAGCCCACTCCAACTTTCTCAAGTTCCTCTGAATGCCAGCTCCTGTAATCCACTACTTCCACCAATTCGGTGTCACCTTTGATTTGCTGAGGGTGCACTCCAACCCATCACTTGTGTCACCAAGGAAAATATTAAACACTGGCACCACTATCAGCCCCCATGGAACACTGCCAAAAACTCTCTAGCAGTTCAGTGCTGGCTCAGCTAATTTTTCACACATTGCGGTCTATCCAACAATCCATCCAGTGGGAATTCAGTTTGGCTCCAGGGATGCTAATGGAAGTGTCAAATAACTTGATACCACCAAAGTAAACAAGGTCCTCTGCTCTTCCTTTGCCAACAGCTTTTACTCTCCATCACTTTTTCACACTCAGGAACAATTTGCCCTTGGTAAATTCATGTTTGGCCGTTCCCTGTCCCCGTCTTGTTCTTCTTGTGCCTAGAAATGACCAGTGCTGCAGTCCTCTCAGTGACCAAGCTGAGGTCAGTCAGCCTGCTGCTTCCCAGATATTTCTTAGTGCTGTACAGCACAGTTAAACATCTCAGGGTCTGATTTCTTCTGTCTGCATGATCCACGAGAATGATGACCCTGTTTCATTTGACCTGTGGTAACCTGAGATTACAGCCATGCTACCTGTTTGCTAGTAATTCCAAATGCAGAAGAGCTGGAAATACTGGTATCTGGAGTACAAGCAGCACAGCTAGTTTGCCTCAACCCTTCCTGTTTCTTTCAGGAAGCCACCCAATACTACAAAACAAAGTCTGTAAACACCTCTGCCCCACTTAAAAAAAAAAAAAAAAAAAAATCCATGAAGTCTAAACATGGCAAGGTATTTTAATTGTGTTTGAAAACGTGAGTCCAGTTTAGTCCAAGCTTTCCTTTACATTCTAATTTTTTAAAAAGCTTGTTTTTCAGTAGGGGGAAGAACAAGAAATTACTGTGATTCTGAGGCAAGCTCTAAAAAAAACCCAGCAAGCAAGAGAGCAAGAGGAAGCAAATGAGCTTCCTCATCAAATGACGTGTGGCACCTAACGAACAAAATCTAAAATCCAGATGTTTGCCATCCTGGGAGGTCTGTAGTAGACAGGTTGTTCACAAATCTGTTGTTCCAGGCTCAAGCGTCTAAACACAAACAAGTCTTCCCTGAAAGTCTAGGTCCCTGATGAGCTGGTAAGCAACTGGACAAACAAACCCACATAATATGCTCACAAAAACTTAGCAGAAACAATGAAGATTCCAAAGGACATCGATAAGCTTGGACAGGACTTTCCAATCTAATTTTTAAAATAACTTGCTCTGTTCGAGACAGTTTGCAGTTTAGGAGAAAACTGGTGGAAGGCCTTTGCAACACTCTAGAATTGCTGTAGGATACATTAATTCGGCAGCAATCTCTGGGGCGCACGGGTCTTTCACAAGCCTTAAGAGGTGACACAAAGAATCTCATTGCAAGAGACTCGTCTGCCCACTCGAGAATCAAACACTTGAAAACATCTGTGACAGTTCCTTCTATGAGTAGTCCAGGATTGCACTGAAACCTCCGCAGGAAGCAGGAAAAGATTTTTCTTTTCTTTTTAAAGAGATTTTAACTGGAGGGGCACTTTGGAACAGAAAAAGCTCTCAAACATGGCTGTGGATCCTTGCTTATTAAATGCTGGGCCCTTAATGAAGCCCTCTCAGAATGGGTGGATTTCATGCGTATGTGAACGCGAACACATACCCGTCATTAAGCAGCAACTCGGAAACACTGAGTGGTCCTTTGTCTTTATCTTCTGATGCCCATTCACAGTGCAGTGCTACTCACAATGCTGGACCCTTTATGTCATTTAATAAACAAATTTTAAAAAAGCCAAACTCCATTAATAAAAAGCTTTTAAAATATGAGCCAACAAACCACAACTCATTCTGGCTCTCATCACTCTCAAAAAATTATCTCCATGTGTATCCAACATTTTCAAAAGACTGGGGAAACAGACAGGTTTCTCCTGAATACTCTGCGTATCAATGACGGCAGGCTTCTGTGGACAAGCAAATACTTGTTATGCAGTTTGCTATTCCTTGTGCTCCTGGAATGAGTACACCCTACCACCTATGGTCATCACCTATAACCCAAGTTCCTCTGCTGATGTAAAGTGCAATGTTGTGGTGAAGGAAAGAAGCAGACTTAACTGTGGATGTACCAGGTTATTTCATTGACCCTACCTCCTTCATACTATGACTTCATACTTCTGAGTTCATATATGAACTCAGAAGGGAGACCCCTTTAGTTCAGTGGACTCTAAGGATCTATTTTTCCATGATCAATATTAACACTGTCCTGAATTCTTTCTGTTTGGGATGTTCATGAAGTTAGAAGTTACACCGCAGGCAGCTTAAAAATTTCCTCCAGATTGGAAAATTTTTCCTCTGGAACATGAAAAGTGGAAGATGAACTCACACGTCTGTGCTTCAACATCTTTTCTGTTTTCATTGCATCAGATTAAATGACTCATCCCAGTCCATGACTAAAACTGGATTTGTGAATACTGGCTCTTGGTAACTCTTTGTGATGTTGGCATTAAATACCTCAGTTTGCTTTATATCACAGTTAAATTATGACAAGTCAAACATTTGGCGAAAGCTTAGGAAGCGCGAATGAGTTCTCATCATTGTAAACATTCTCAGTACAAGGGCAAAGTCAGCTCACAGGAAAAAGTACACCACTTCCACAGTCAATTATCTTTAGTTCACACTTCCAGAGCACAGGCCTATCCCTGAAGAAGAAATCCAGAGGCATAAGACAGCACAGGCAGGTTCCCAAAATGTAAAGGCGAAGTATTCAATATAAAACATTTACACACTGAATATCTCCTTGAAAAGAAGGACGCCTCAGGACCACCCATGGCAGCAACAGCAACTTCCAGTACAACACAACCAACCAGAAGGCTGATTTAAGGAAAAAAAGCAAAAGAAAAAGAACTGTAGGAAAACATTTGACATAGGCATTCCCAAGGAACACTGAGGTCTGGAAAGAGAGCACTAACACAAAAAACACAGGTTCCCTCTGCTGCCAAGTCCTATGGTCTGTGATTCAGCTCTTTGAGTATATTAGGAATATGAAAAGTGTGGAAAACATCTGCCTTTTAATTTGGAGTTTTGTTGTTGTCAGCTATTCTTTTTTAATAATGCCTTGTACACCTCAAAAATATGGAGTAAATCTGCAAACTGGAAGAGCTGTAGTCAAAAAACAATGTTGCCACAAGTAGAGAATATAGGCCTGTACTGTTTCATTAGATCTCCTTTTGGCAAGATTTTCTGGAGAACCACCAAGAAAGTACCAGAGGCCCATAAAAACTGAAAGGAGAAGTACCCTTAGTAAAATGGATTATTTAAACTTTGGGTTCTCATTTTGTTTATACTATCACCTATTTAAAACTCACATTTCTTAACCAACAGTCAAAGAAGAAGTGACTTCATGAAAAAAACTCCCAACAGTCTGGCTCCAGCTGGGTGGCGAAAACTGCTCCTGTAGTTCTCTAGCAGAGAAAAACCAAAACAATAAACCTCCAGCCAACATAAAAAAGCCACTTCACAAGTAAGGCACACCTCAAACAAGATTGGATAGTTAAGATTACAGGTAGGCTTTATGGGTTTTATCTTCCTATCTTTATAACCACGGAGAAACAAAGATGGAAATATTGTTTTTTCTCAGTTCCTTTGATCACTACTGGGAATCTTTGCTGATTGTTTAACACATGTAGAATTGAGTACTTGTGAATGCCTCCAAAGTTTTAATGAGCTTTACAAACTGTATTATTATGCTTATGTAGATATTCCTAGATGGAAATACAGATACAGGTTTAGACAAGATATATCTACATCTAACTATGTATACATGTCAGGTCATAAACTGAAGGTTTTACCTTCAGCTGCTCTGCTACAGGAGAAGTGGCAGCTGTGCCCACAGACAAGTCAAAATATAGTTTACTGAAATGAAACTATCAATACAAAACTGTTCATGTAAAGAGAATAATTGCTGATGAAATCCCTTCCTCTACATTTAAGGAATGAATCTCTTTGAGTAGAGGAGTATTTTCCATTTTTTTCTGTTGAGTGGCACAGCAATATCATTGAGGCTTATCTTTTTAACGATTTGCTACACAGCCAGTTTTCAATTAAGGAATTGATCATGTCCAAGTAATTGTAAAAATTATACAATGAAGCCACAGATGACAGGACACTTCCTATTTTCTGTAATTTTGCTTTTCTCAAATGTGGCAAACCTGCTTTTAGTTTTTCCTGAAAGCTGATCAGACTCCCTTGTCTGTTTGCATTAGAAACCAAAGCAGAGAGATTTAAACTACAAAGCAGAACAGTAACAGCCACCTTCCACCTTTTCACTTTCCTGCAGTGAATTAACTTGTTGCAGAAGGAAAACTATTTGCCCACCAACCCTCCCTCAAAGTTTGCCTTGCCCAGAACATTAACCCATCACCTGGAACAGAGGGGAGCAGAAGCCAGGAGCACACGACACGGACCACCCAGTGACAATGAATAAAGAAAAATGAACACCCCACAATGCACCCAAACAACAACTGCCAAGTCTCCTTATTCCTGCTGTGTCCTTATGAACGCAGCTTTCTTTGGAAACACCCCGGTCAATGCAGTAGCTGCCATCTCAGCATTCCTTCAATCACACTACCTCATGGCAGGTGAATGGCTTTGTCACTCATGTCCCTGCCTGCAGCTACCCCTTGGCAAAACGCACCGCTAGAGACACCAGGAGAGCTGAACAGGACGTTGGGCCCTTCCCTTCCCTGCACAGGGACTGCAGGAAGGCAAGCGTGGGCGAAGCTCCGATGTCCAAGAGCGACATCTGTGCAGCAGGGCTGGCAAATGCTTCCAGCTACAGCATCAACCTCAAGGCACTGGGGGTTTTTATGCTGCAGATTCCTTTCCTCACTACATAACTCAGTGCTTTTCCTACGCCACCAAAGCCAGCGGAGATTTCACTTGAAACAGCCTCAGCTGCCTCCAGAGCAATGCCAAGCTTGGGGCTATACGCAGCCCCATTTGCTCCACAAAGCCCACTCTCAGTGCACTGCCAGCCTTCTCTCCAAGGGCTTCAAGCTAGGGCTTCTGCACACCTTCCCATCTGCAAGACTCACACCTACAACAGGGGTGAACTGACTCCAAAGCAGCCTAAATCATCAGGAGAGAAGAAGCTGCATAATAAATAAGCAAAAAAACCCCACAAAAACCTCCAAAACAAAAAAGGTCCTAAAGACTAACTCCTTCCAGTTATTATTCAGATGTTTGTTCTGAGATTGATAAAAGAATGTCTGTGGAGAGGGGGGATGTGACAGCAGATATACTGGACAGCACACCTTGGAGATCACCTTTTTTGTAATGAAAGCTGCCATCAGTTATTGCTATGCAAGTAACAGCACACCACGTATACTCATATCTGCAAGTACTCGGGACGACTCCAGGCATAACTGCAGAGGATGTCTCCTGAAGTCCCAAGATCTTCTTAGGTCCTTGTGTTACAGAGCATTGTAGACTTGAATTTACTGTGTTCAACTTCAGAGACATCTTTAGAAAGCAGTGTGATGCATGGCAAAACATCTCCTTATTAAAAGGGCTGTGCTTTTAAGTAATTAGTTTGTTTTCCTAGACATTCATTAAAAGACAACAGTATCCCCACAGACAAGATTATAAACAAGCTGAGTGCAGTAACCATCACATACAAAAACCCAGCCCCACAAAGCCATCCCTCTGGAGCGGAGAAGGAATAAAACCAAACAAAAATCCCAGGTTACTTTTTTTCCCCCTCCCTACCTTGTTTTGCTAAGGAAGCCCTAAAGTCTCTATTACGATACCAGAGAAACCATATACAAATACATAAGCTTCAACTCAAAGCTAATTTAAATGGGTGTGCATGAGAGGTAGGAATACAGACCATTACTGAACTACTGACACCATTGTATTCAAAGGGTTTTCTTATTCAACCTTAGACAATTTGAGACTGTGCCTTCCCTGCTTCATGGAAAAGCACCCCTCACAATGCAGATAATGACCTACAATACCTACACCAGCTTATGGAAATGAAATCTTAATGAAGGAGAAAGATCCAGAAAGAGTGAAACCAAACTGACAGCTTATATAATGCTTGAACATCTCTACTGAACCACTCCATGACTTTATTCTGGAGCAGCTCTTCACCACAGAGAGTCCCAGTAAAGCCAAAGATAAATAAAATAGATACATTCAGGTTTGTAATTTCATGTTCTGTAGACTCTAAAATTTAACTGAGCATCTTGTACACCTTGTTATCACTTTGAATGGGTGTTTAGTGAAGAAAAACTGACTTTGCTGTTTTTTTAACTCCTATCTGAAAAAGTTCTAATGCAGTTCTTACTGCTTTGCACAGTAAAAGCATACTGAAATGCAGAGTGTTTTAAAATGGTCTCAGTGGATAAAGTAGAAAATAAGTAATTTGCCAGAAACCATACTTTTTACTCTGTTGTATTATACATACAGTGAAATTACTCTAAATTGAAACAGTTGGTATACAGTTTAACACATACAACTTTTGCATTCTGTATCCCTATCAAACTTGCTTATTTTACTGTATACATGTATTTACAAGAAGCAGAAAAAGGGAATTTTACCCTGAGGGAGAAAAAGAGAGAGAGAGAGAGAGAGAGAGAGAGAGAGAGAGAAAGAGAGAGAGAGAGAGAGACTCTTCTGAATTATGAATTGCTTTATGACATTAAATCCTAACAAGATGCATCTCAGAAGACCATTTACGCTGCAGCCTCCTAGAGCTCAGTGTTAGGATGCACTATACACAAGCTGTATATCAGATTAGAAAGCAGTTACATTACTCAGTGAGTGTTTGGTATTTGACATTTTGCTTTCTCCGGACTACCTGTGCCAGATAACTTTTCACAGGCCATAACAAAAATTCACATCAGCAAACAGAATTTAAAATTTCCAACTTTTTAGGCTATGGAAGTTACCTTACATATACAACAACAAGCACTTATTCACGCAGGAACTCACAACAGTAAATTAAAATTAACTCAGATGCTTTCAGTTCTTATTTCAGGCAGCCTTGTTTACTCTCAGATAGCTTAGGCATGTTCCTCAACACCACAAAGCTCAGAGGATGCCAGGAGAATAAAGCTGTACCAAATGTTGGAATTTACATCCGTGACATGTGACTGTCAGTGTGTCACAAAAACCAGGCTGATTTCTGATGAAAGAAGCCACAAAGCTGAAGCCTCATAAGACAAATCATTTAGAGAGTTCACTACTTTGATTTAGGTTAAACGGATTTATGAGCTTAGAAACAGGACTAAGTTACTGTAATTTCAGCAGCTGAGCTGTGTAGCTGACTATACACGCACACTTTTGGCCTACAGCAAAAGCCAGGTCAAGCACATTTTTGCCTTGTGAAAGTCAAATGATAGAAGATTTGAATGGAGAAAATTCAAAGAAAGGGGATTTATGGATCTACTCCCTTTACCTCACCGCTGGGACAAGAGTCCTCCCAGCAGAAGCTGCAGATATCCAGTCAACAAAACATCCTTATCCACTGATCTGCTGCGAGGTCCATCTCACAGGAGTACCAGACTGGTGTTCACACCACAACACCCACCAGGTGTGCACATTCTGGAGAGCACTGACCATGAAGAATTCTCCACGTGTGAAAACTCGGCATGGTGCGTCCTACCACATGTCTGGCCACGTACCTAACACAACAGCCGGCTCTTAAGGCATCTCTCACGATGACACAAAGGGGGACGCAGCAGCACGTGCTAAGTGAGTGCAGTAGGCTGCCCACTGCCATAGAAACAGAAAGCTCTCCTACTACAGTTGAAGTCTGAGATACAGGGTTGAAGGTCAGCGACACATTACACAACCCATTTGTTCATGACTGAACACACTGTTAAAAGGCTCAGACACATCATCAGATGGTGGCCAGATACTGGTGATCCAATTCATCCTAACTCAACAAAGTTGCTGCCTAGAGTCAAAAGCAAACAAGGATTATCTGGAGTTCTGTGTGTGCCCTGCACATCTTAATTTATGTTTAGAGGAGAATGGCACAACACTGGATTGGCTGAGGCTTAATTTAAGACAATGTTAATATATCAGTTACAAGCTTGAGCTGGAGGAAAACAGGGAAGCAGGCATCTTCCTGAACAGTGAGACAGTACTAGATGCCATAACTAACCACCACACTCTTGAATCTTGTTACCTATCTTAAGTCACAGCTCACAACCCCATCAAGGTCACTTTCTCCAGGTGACTACACTGATTCACTGTACCTAGAGGATCTGAGCAAGTTATCGATGAACTCCTTGAACCCTCTGAGCTCTAAAACCATTACCTCTGGCTTGACAGGAGTAAAATTTACCCACCCTCTTCCCCACATCAGGAATCTTGGATGAATGGCAACTGCTGCTAAACCCAGCGCTAATTAGAGAGAAGAAATATTTCAAGATTTTGAGGTATCCATCAATCTCTAGCAAAGAGATTATTCTTGGTGAAGACATTACAGTCTGCAAACGTTGCAAGCCAGAGATGCCTGCTCAAGGCTGGAGGCAAGGGCTCAGGAGCCCCCCAGAACCCAAGCAGTCACTCTCTCTACGGGGAACAGAAGCGCCACGGAGACACAAGTTACTGTGAACTGAATGGCCACTTCCAAGGCTCACCAGAATGCTCCTCACCTGTTCACTTAGCACAGAAGCAATGACCGAGCCTGCTAGTGCTTCACAATAGATCAAGTTTGAGAAGAGCCATCAAGCACATGGGAACTGCAAGTCGACCTGCAGGTGTATCCCTATAGCTCACAACTGCCAGCATCACAGCAGGGGCTCAGGTTCATTTACGGGCTCACTAAGAGCCACTGGCGCATCAAGCATAATCCCCAGGTAAAAAGCTTTTTTCAGGAGAGAGTTGTACAAACCAAAACTTTCTACGTTTTACATATGGTCTTCTCCAAATACTCAAGCAACAAAATCCTTGACCTAAGCATCTCACAGCTTAAAAAGGGTATCTGACAAAGAAACCAACCTCCAATTGGAAAAGGTTCTCAAACAAGCCAGAGATCTGAGAACTATCCTGACTCAGCACAGTGTATTTTATGATACTGGGTATAGCTCAAAATTATACAAACCAGAAAATGCAGTTCCCCCCAAATTCTAAGGGGCTTATCCACACAGACTGTCTGAAAATCAGAGAGTATACAACTGTGGAAAGTGAAATGCTCTTCACTACCACCCTCCTACACCCCAGTGGATCCCAAGTCTTGCCTGGCACCACCTAAGATAATTTAAATCTAAGAGGATGAGGGAAAAAAACCCAAACAAACAAAAAAAGGAAAGTAACAAAAGCAACACATCTGAACACCCACTGACTTGCTCATGGATCTACCAGAATTAGGACAGGTTGTTGCTACCTGCTTTACACTACATCAAGAAAGAGAGGGAGAGAGGACTGAGAAGGAAGTGGGCTTATCCTGAGTTTCAAAAGAAATTTTCCTCCTTTTTTCTCCACAGCTTCTCCCTTTGGGGAGAACACAATCAGTAGTAGAAATGTTGCTCAGATACCTAATTGATAACGAATTTCAAAAGGAAAAACATGCATTTCATAGGTTAATTCTCTCATGCAATAGAATTTCTCTTTAAGACAAAGCTTGTCAGAAGGTATAGTAACTCCTAATATTATCCATATAAGCAGAAGTTACTTTCGCTTGAAGGTTGATACAGCTTGGACAAGTTTACAAACATAGCTGTGATAAGGAAGTTGAAAAACCCCTCATATTTCCGCACGCATATTCCTGGGCTCTTTCAGACTATTCTGAACTCCTGGGCCCAGCCTCTTTGCCCTGCCAAACTTCCCCAAGCCAGCATATGGAGCTGCTCCCAGAGATGCAGGACTCTTGAGGTTGACACTGCACAAGTCTGCCTGTACATTGGGCACAGTAGAGCCACGGAATCAAGCCATTCCCTTAGGTGTTGGACTTAATGATCCTTATAGGTCCCTTCCAGCTCAGAACACTCTGATTCTGCAATTCCTATACATACTGCTATTGCTGTGCAAGAAGGTATGACAGAGAACAGCAAGAGCTCCCAGTTACCCACACAGAAACAAATTAACTGTAAAACCAGTAGCAAAGAAGCTACTGAGAGCAGAAAGAAGCCTGTGCACAGACACCAGTTACTGAGAGCAGAAAGATGCCTGTGCACAAACACCTGATGAATGGGAAGACAGGTCCTGAAGGGGGTCAGTCTAATTCCAACATAGCTAATATGTTCATTTTAGTATCCTCTCCAGTCTTGGTACAGTACCTGGTATTTATTTAGTACCACATACACAATATATTACTTCTGGATGACAAGCTTCTGGGAACTATAAATAAATATTTGTCAAGGAGAATAAGGCAGATTTTAACTCCCTTTATTCTCAAAGTGTTTCCAAAGAGGTATCCATTGAAAGCAGCTATAGATCATCAGCATAACCTGTGGTCCAACATCTTTACAGATCACTCTGTGGGGAAGTAGACTTTCATACCTCCAAATCATAATCTATGTTCCAGTCAGGTACACAGACATGGAAAGTTAGATGGTACCATTATTCCATTAGCATGTGGCAAATTCTTGAAATCCACTGGTTTCTGCTTTTGTTCACAGGAAAAGATGACAAAGTTCACAGCTGAGGATGAATGTTTTAAAACTAAGTCTCATGCATGGAAATTAAACCAACAAAGTTAAAAAAACATTTTTGCCCACCTTTCTTAAAAAGAAAGACTCGTCAGTAAGCAATACTGGATATGTGTTTTTTTTGTGTTGGGCTGCTAGGTTTTTTTTCAAACTGGTTGGAATTGATCCGGTGCTAGAATGAGGTTCAGCTGCTCACTGTACCACTATAACATCCAGAGTTTAGGATGAAGCTGTTATACAGCTTACAAGTCATATACATTATTGCACCTGGACCCATTTGTAATAAAATTATTTAAGCAGGTGTAACTGCCTTCCTTGCCTGCTGAGGAAGGACCAGCACCTATCAAAGAACAACATGGAAACTCCTGGCCACCTGCTATAGTGAAGTGTCAGGCACGAAAAACTCCCTGGCCACAGTTTGACTGAACCACGAAGATACAAAGAGGAAAACACTGGAAAGAGCTCAGATTTTACTTCTCTAAGCTCAGCACCCAGTGGGGAAATTTTCAAGCCTCCTATTTAATATACAAGATGGAAAACGTATATAGTAAATAACTTCATATATATGTTATCTTTTATATATACACACAAACATATAACCTGAACAAACAAGAGACCACAAAAAAAGGAAATGCAAGCTTTCTGTGAAATCTTTTATACTGCTACTTTAAACTTCACAAGACACATTTTCTTGTTAAATTTTCCAGTCTTCTTATTCGCAACAGCAACCTACATGCTATTTAAAAAATATATATATAAATAAATCAATACACTGATGTCTCGAATTCTGCAAACAGTAGTAATGAGAAGCATTTCAACTCCAGCATGGATGCATATATACCCTTTTATTATTCTGAACCATTTCGAAATCTCACCTGGATTTATTTAACGACATACATTAAGTGGATTGTGCCAAATTAAAAACTCTTCACTGCCTGCTATTTACTACTGAAAAATGGAGAACGTGTATGTACACAAAACTGCATTAGGAATAAATATCCTCTTCCCTCAATAGGCACTCCTAGAAGTAGTGATGCAAACCTGACATTTCCTGACTCAGCAGACAGACTCCCTGTCAGCGCTCTCTTTAACGACAGAAAGAATCCTATTAGCTCCCAGTCCTGCTCCCAGGGCCAAGCCAGCAGAACAACAAGCGGATAAACAGATCGCAGCCTCAGCTCTGCGTCACCAAAGCTGCCCGCCAGGTTTTGTCTGCAAGACCAGTTTCTGTGCATGTGACCCATTTCCCTTTCTCCCACACTCAGCCCAACAGGATAGCAGAGCTGCCGGACAAGGCAGAATCAGGCCTAAAATTAACTTTATCAAGCACAGTAAAACCGTAGGAAGAACCCAATTAAGTCTGCTCCCCCAAGCTGAATTGTGCAGGACAAACAATGCACATTCCTATCATTCTTCCAGCTTTTGCATGCAGCAGATTTGTCACAGAAACCCTATAACCAGCCTGCAGCCAAACCTGTGTTGTTTTTTTTTTCTTAAACCTGATTTTTACCAGGAATTCCTGAATATTCTCTTCCACCTCCCACCAATGTGCTTCTGTAGTTACTCCACACACCAGCCACGTTTCTAGTTTTGCAGAAGCATTTTGGTGGAATGGACAGACAGGTGTCCAAAACCACTGCAGCATTCCTATGTCTGGAACTATAACCACAGCATTTAATAGCCTAAAGCAACTGTGATTCCAGGTGGTTAGTGCTTGGGAGTACAATATATCTTTCGAGGTCTGCTATGCTCAGCTCAATGGGATCCTTATCTTGATCTGATTTCCTTTTAATGCCAAAAATAAATTGGAAATGAAGATGCTCTCATAACAGAAAGAAAGAAATAAAATTATAAAATCTTCTCCATTGCTTTGTTTTTAAATCATCGGACAGATTTTAGTATTAAAAAATTAAAGCTCTTTTACAAGAGACTGGAAAACAGTACAGTGAAGAGAAAAAGGATGGCTATTAATTCTTCTTAATCCTACAGAACACTATTAAATACTGAATGATGATGCATGAAGGGAAGAAGGAAAGAAACAAAAAAAAAAAGCTAAAATCTCTCTCAATAAAATATTGAGGCAAAAAGCAAACACCATCCAAAACACCAAACCAGAAAACCTCTACCCCAAAAACCACAGCGCAGCAAAATACTCAACACTAAAATAGGTTTTCCTAAATTGCACCCGTCCGTTTCTAAAATCAACTGGAGTGGCTGCCTCTATTTTCACACCTTGTGATTAACCAGATTATAAAAGGTAATCTAAATAATGGGCACCAGATACTAAAAATATCTATGTACACGCATCTTCAATTTAGCATTAAGAAATTATTTTACCCCCACATATGCTGTTCCAGTATCAGTCAGCAGCTTTGCAGTCTTTTCTTTACTGGTGTACAAAAATAAATAAAATCTCAGAACTGTTTTTCTAACAGTTATCTTCAACTTTTATTGGACTGACTCCCAATAGAAGTCCTAAAGTAGAAAAAAAAAGTGAAAAACTTACAACCTAGGCAGTCTGAGAATCTGGGAAAGCACAGAAATATGTACAAATAAATGGCACAAAAAATATTTTTCTAGTTAGTGCAGACAAGACTTGGTTTTAGGAGGTCTACATTTACCCACACTGTTGTGCGCATTTCAGAAGACTGTATGCATGCCCTCTATCAGGCTTTCCATTAAAGCTATCCACACTGAGAGCAGCGAGATTAACCCGTAGACAGAAAGGTTACAATCAAGGCAAGTAACAGGAAAAGAAAACAAATCCTTTTCCAAAGGTATCTGGTGCATTTGCATCCATATACATTTTCAGTTTATCAGCTCTGACAGAGTCAATGGTCTTACTGAAAAACACCACCTGAGTGAGATTTCTCTTTCAAACTAATTGGAAGGAACATTGGGACTCTCACAGTGAGGTTGCCTTCTTCACAACCCTTTCTCCAGTCTGATTTTGTTTCAAAATGGGAGGCACTGCACTTAAATTCAGGAAATTAAAGATATACTATGACTGCAAGTCCACAAAGATGTATTTAAAACTAGACTTAGAAGAATTTTAAAACAAAGCTGGGGAGGGGGCAGGTTTAAAGTAAAAATAATCCTAGTTGATTTTGTTGTTTCATCTCAGGAATACAACATTAAAACTATACTGTGGTACCAAGTTTTACAAACAGATTACATAAACTTGCTATAAATATGTAGATTTGTGATACTTTGTGATCTTTGGCAATTTTGATCAGAGTGTGCCTTCATTTTCATTCCTATCCTTCCTCTTCAGGTTCATGGAAATTATGCAGAAGAGGTAAAAGCTCAACTTTCAAGGCAGCCCTCACATAAATTTGGGTGCAATTAACAAGGAAGCCTGCTGGGATGGGAGCATCATCTTACTGTGGATCAGGTAGCAGTTTGCTGGCAAGAAGACACGCAGCCCATATGCCTACGTATGGCCTCATGGCTTTCCCAAAAGCTTTTCCCATTTAGATTTATGAAAACAGATCTGTCTGGATGCTGGTTAGTAACAATGTCCACTCTTTTGCAAAGACAGCTGTATGAGGAAAATCTTCTTACACAGGAATCCTTACGAAGTATGCCTATCAACAGGCACCATGTCACAGTCATTCCCAAATTCTGGATCTTAATTAGGAAAGTTTGTTATGTCTAGTGCTGCACATCATATTGACTTTTCGTGTAAAAATTGAGAAGCCAATGCAAGACTGAACAGAGGACTGGAGGCATTGAAAGGGCTCTACTCCATTATCTATCTAGTTGGCAATCCAGGACATGCATCCTATTCCAGCTTTCTGAAAGACAGGGAATAACACCTATTAACTACCCTGTGACGAGTCATAGTAATGCAGTAATAAGGAGCACTAAGTGTCAGCCAGGGATTATTATTCCCCCAGTGCCAAGTAACATATTTGTTTCTCTACTACACAGCTTTAAATTCACTGCAGGAGTAGCTGTTTATGATGTAAAAAATTCATTGCTTAGGTACTCAAAATTAGTTGCACTGTAACAGCGAGTGGCCAGTTACAAACCACCTGAAAACAAATCAAACTTACAAGGCATGAAAGAAATCCACTTCTTTTTTAGGAAGTGTTCATGTCTTAGGTGCCTACTTGCTTTGTGCAATCACCCAGAGGTACAAGTACTTATATTAATATGTGGTAACTGAAAGCATCTATGCAAGTACTTTCTCCCCGCCTCATAAAAGGCATTTACAGATACCACAGAGCTGTTTTTTAAACAATATTATTAACTGGAATGCTGACAGAAAACCGAAGCCACCTGAAATGGCTGAAGCACAGCATTGTTTTGCCCTCCATCAATATCACACACAGACCAACTCAACCACTGCCATCCATCAGCCCTACACCTGTTCCTCAGCATGAGTTCCAACACTGTGAGCATCCCCAGTGTACCAAAGAAAACAGGGTAATCACAACTGCCTTGGGAGATTGATGCAGCAGCTGGTCATGACCCTGACAGTGATTTCATTAATTACTGATTTCTTATTAAGATCTTCAGAAAAGTTGCTTTTACTCTGAAATAGAGTCAAGCTATTTAGGACGGGATGCTGCTTCCTAAAACCTGTCCTTCAGTACCTGTGAGCACGTAAGAAGGACTAGGGTACCCGGGATGTCTTCAAGGGGTGGCAAACATGCCAGTGGAGCCCTAGAAGATGCCCATCCTTCTGGAGCAGTACCTGGACAGCAGGCAGACCACCGGGATGGGCAGATGATAGCCTGGGGGAAGGGAAGTGAATGCCACCCTTCACAGCAGTGCATTTACAACCTGCCTTCCCCCTTCCTGTTGTCACCAACTCGCACATGTTAATATTTGGCCTCAATTTCAAATACACAAGTCATCCCTGAGGTCAACAGAAAGGAGCTTTGGTGGAGAAGTTATGCCTACATGTAAATATTCTCAAGATCGAGACTTAAGAGCTGTGGCCTTCGAGCTTCCTCTTGCTGCAGCACTGCTGCAGACCTTGCGAAACTTTGGTGCGATGGGTTGCACACAGAAGTCTCTTGTCATACAAGCTGACTTTCAGCAAAAGATGCAAGCCAAAAAGATTAAGTATTAGTAGTAGTATAAAAAGGATAAAGACCATGGGATGAAGAACAGATTGATTTTGTCTTGAAAAAAAATAATTTGGAAAGGAAACTTTTTTTTCCTGTCACAGCCTCTGATTAAGGGCAGAAAATAAGGGAAAACTGGCTATAAAAATCCTGATTTCACAGAGGCTGCTCCAGAGGAGCACAGCACACTCTTAAATAGCACATCTTGGTGTGCAGCCAGAAGATATGCAGAAGCCAAAACACAGCATGCTAGGAGTTGCCTAAAGGCAACTCTAACAGGGACAAGTTTCAAAGTGGTTCCAAATATCCATCAGGAGAAACTACCTTTGCTCTATGGGACCAGTCACAGGCAGCAAGCCACACAGCTGGGCAAGTTGTTATCACTGCAGTTTGAATAGAAATGGATTCATTTTTCTTTAGAGGTACATATATGAAATGCTCACTGAAGAACACGAACTGGCACATCAACACCGGGCAGGACCATGAAGGTTCTTCGGGGATTTTTGTAGTGAAGAATGGTATTTCTGTCTTAAATGATGTGGTAATACCCAAATCCTTTTCCTAAAACATACTTTGAAGTTACAGTGTTTTCCAAGCACATTGCACGGCAATGTGCTTGTATCATCTCATAATTAACTGTAATTAATATACAATCACTTCCAGACTTAAATGTAGTTAGCCATTAACCTGTATTTGTAGACTGTATTTGCTGAACAGCATATTTTCCTTCATTCCCCAATGCTATGTAATCATGGAGTTAGCGACCTTATCAGAATGCTCAACTAAAACAGTTTTTGTGGGGATGGGAAGAAAAGCCACAAATATCTTGTTATTACTTGAACTTTTTAAAATAATGACAATTTTTTATAAAGTTTTATCAGGAAATGAAATAATTGAATGTGGGACTGCTCATTTACTCCAAACCCCAGCTTCAGTCCTTGTGCCTACACCAGCATAGGAAAAAGTGGCATCAAGACAGCTCTTCAACTCTGGATTTCCTTATTATGCCTGATCTGTGTATGTACATGTCTGTTAGACAAAGTAAGAGCATACTTTGAGTCTCCGACTTAGTATAAATGTAATTTAGATAGTTCTTACATAGTAACGAATGTATTGTTACTATATTTTTTAAAGTATTTGCAGTAATATTCAGGTGTTGTGAAAAAATAATAATACAAGAACAATACAATGTAAAGAACATTATTCAGTATTTTTTCACCCATTCCAGCAGTACAGATAGTCAACAGCAGAACATCAAGGATGATTGGAAAACCGCTGTATACCCAAAATTATGGCGATTCAGTTGTTGGCTGTTTGGAGGGGGGTTGGGTTTGTGGTGCTAGTTTTCTTTAGTTTTGGGTTAGGTTTTTTAAAAAAATTGCAATTAATAGCACCTAACAGGTTTGTGCAATCACATCTATGGATCTTGCTCAGTAGTCCATCACAAACTGAGGTGCTACAGATCCCTATGAAATTAAATCAAGTGCTTGATGCAGAAATATACCACAAGATAAACAGAGATAACCCGAAATCACTTGTATGTAATGGCTGTTGTGAACAAATAAATATCTAGCACTGTCTCAGAAGTCTGGTTTGCTGCTTCTTTACAACTGAGAGGGAAAAACAGTAACACTTCAGAAATCCAGGATAAGTTTCAACTAGTTACCATCAGCATCCCACTTTCACACAGGATCTGCCCATCTCAGGCTGTAAAAGCTCTGTCACAGATAGTCCATCTCTTTGGAGACTTGATCTACAACTTTCAGCTGCTCTACAAGTCCTTGGCCAGTGTGAGGTGTTACTTTTAGGTCTCTAGTACCACCTCATGCAGTTCCTGCCACAACTCAGTCAGGGAACCAAGCCTTACTAAATAAAGATTCTTTAGCCCCTCCTTAATTCACATGCAAAAAATGACGTGTCATCTTATCCAGCATGATGCATTGGCACAACCCATGAATAGATTGTTTAGTTGAAAATTACCTGGAAATACAATGCTGGAAAGGAGACAGACTGAGATTATCCTTCAGAGGATTCCCAATAAACCAGTGAAATTAGCACTGGTATCAACCTAAAATGAGGTATTAGTACTAACAATTGCATTTCAGCAGTCTTTTTCCACAGGTTTCCTGTTCTGAGAACCAGGAAGGGTAAAGAAGATAGCAGGAGTTTGGACACCATGGCTGGGGGGATCCCTGTGCACTGTTGGGTGGCCTATGCAGTTGGTACACAATGCTCTGGAACAGGCTTTTACGCCAAATCCAATTCCCAGCAGTACAAAAAGCATTCTTCTCAAAGCAGCTTTGGGAGGATGAGGAAATCTAATCCTAGAGGGAACCCCGGTGCCCATGTACAATAGAAATACCACCCACACCAAAACAATTTTCTGGATGCACATCAAAGAATATACCCTCTTCAGAGTGAACACTAAATACACCCGAATCACAACTGTGTCAATACTGGCATTAGGAAATGAAACCTGGCTTCTAAAACTGATGCTGGGAAAGACTCCAGGTGACAGAAACTTCATGAGAGCACTAGTGCAATGTTCCCTGTGCTTCAGATGATGGCAATATAGGTATAAACCTTTGCAAAATACAATGTTAGGGCATGAAAATATCCTGGGGTTTTGCCGGAAAAATTAAAAGTTTTATGAGCGCTTGTTTTAAGACACATTCAGTTTACAGTTATGTAATTCAGTGCATAAATGAAAAAGACAAACTTTCTGACAAACAGTCCTCAACAGGATTTCAAGTTCCCAATTAAATCTTGCTTCATAATCAAATGCTTGTATTGGAGGTGAAAACCGTTAGGAGCGGATAAGAAAAACCTGAAGCTTTCCTTCTTAATCCTAAATGCAGTAACTTGCTTAAGTAAAATTGCCACACGACCTTGTCTCAAACCAAATTCTCTTCATTCACAAGTTTCTCAGACTCTGAGAGAGTTTGTTTTGAGTTTCGGTTTTCTTTTTTTTTTCCTTCCCTAAATAAACATAGTGCAATGCTCATTATCTGTCTCTGCCTGACCAATCTCAGTACCCCCTTCCTGGGATCCTTCTACAACAGACATAAAATTTGGAAGAACACCTATTAACCACTCTGAACACTGACTATGCTAAGGGCTGGGACAGAGAAATATTAAAGAGACTGGCTATTCCATCACCACATCACAGTCAGTGAACAGGGCGGGCAGGCAGGCAGGCAAGCACACCGAGCAGTCTGCAGGGAGACAACGGTGCCTCGCTCAGCCTTTTCCCTGCTGCTTGACTCAGCTCAGCCACTTCAGAGAGGAAGCTGAACATAAAATATGCCACCATCCCTTGTGCTCCCAACTGCTGCAGTAGCCCCGCTAATTCCTGAAATGCCAGATGTGCTCGGAACTGATAACCTGTACGTCCCAGCACATCACTTGGGGCCCAGGAGAACAAGAAGAGGAACAAGGCAGAGGCTGGGGGAGATAGGACCCGCACACATGCACACACATGAATGCCTCTCCTTTTACACAGCTCTAAATAAAATTAAGCCGCTCATGTCATTTCCACTGCCAGCTTAGCTCAAGCATGGTAAATTTCCAATTCAGCTCATTCACCTCACTTTGATCCATGCTACACATGCTGCCTTCTATTCATATCTACAACCATCACTGACAGCAGCAGAAAAAGCATAAATCCAACAATAAAACACTTTTCAGAGTGAGAATCTAATGGGAACTACAGGATTAGTTTTTTTTTTCTTTAATTTTTTCTTTACATTTTATTAGCCTGATATTAACATAGTGGAGCACAATTTTATTTCTCTTGCAGCACGTAAGAGATAAATGCACTGAACACACCCAAACCAAGTAAGTTTAAATAGAAGGCCATTAGGTTTACTCCTGGCCTTGCCCCTGAATCTTCCTTCTTGACCTTTCAATTAAACCAAGCAAAGCCATCTCCTTAGAACCACAGCTTTTAAGTAAACAGATAAAAACATGGAAATCTCAGTAAGCAAGTTAAACAGAACACTTAGAGTAACAAAATAATGACACAGCAACAAGACAGATGGAAATGACTAAAGCAAATGCCAAAAACCAGTTTCTTTTTTTTCAATATTTCTCCTCATCAATTCTGTCATAGTTTATTTACAAATGATTAGTCTAAATTACAGGTTATGCAGTTTCCCTTTAGACCAGTACAAGATTGCTGTATCATGGCTTTTAAACTATCTCAAAAAAAGGTCTTGGGGCAGAAAACAAGGTAGGGAGGAAGGGAAGGATGCCTGTGCATATGTGTCAAGGTATGCATATTTGGAATGCAAGAGACAAGGGATGTTTGCATGTATTCACACAAAGAACTGTATTACATACATATCCTACACGCATAAATAGAAAGTAACTGAAAATCTCATACAACAGCTGCTTTTATATCACTGTGACACATCCAAAGAATGCCAGTATGCTACTGGGTAAACATAACCCTCAAAAGAGATATAGTTTAGGTCAGGAAAATTCTAGTCCTGGTTTGCAAAGACTCAATCCAGAATTGCATTTTTGGAAGCTAGTTCAGAAGAGGTTTTGGACTTACCAACAGGTCTTACGTATTTAAGAGCAAAAAGGGAGAACTTCAGCTGAAGAAAACTTCCACACATGACATTCTCATCATGTATTAAGTTTAAAAACAAGACTACTACTACTACGCTCACCACAAACACTGAAGCACTCAGACTTCACAGCTTTAAAGAATAATAAAAAACCTTTACAGATCAAGCCATAGTTCCGGGCCAAGTCTCATTGCTATAGGATTCTCAGCTTAACAAAAGCAATTTTGAATTTAAAAAAAAAATCAGCCATGGGCACTGTTGTTTAATTCAGCACATATCCTGCACCAGGAACTGGTTGCATTTAATGGCAACTAATGATTCATTATTACATCTCAGAAATAAAAACGGATGTGAGGAAGCCCATGGAGTAACATCAAAACCACCTCATCGCCTAATTACCTTGATAAAGGGACTACACACTTAGTACAGACATTGGCAGATACATGTTTATGAAACTAAAGCATTGTTTGCACTCTCTAAATGACAGGAGAATTGTTTAATCCTGAGCATCATAAGGTGAGTGCACCCTCTACATACACAATGAAATTTGTAGCGAGTTTGTGGGAATTCTGTCTAGGCCTTAACTTCAGTAGAGTCTGTTTACAGATTTCCCAGCCTAACAGGATTTGTCTTGCCATCTACAAGATGCAAAGACAGCATTATGTTGCTGCTGGTTTGGGTGGAGTTTTCAGTGAGTTTTCTTTCATGAAAGCTTGCAAAGTAACAGCCAGAGCCTCTCACAAATCCAGGTGTCACTTGCAGTCTAGTCAACAAGCAGTACAACTTGTAAAATTAGCTTATTCACATGCTCACTCTGCCTCAGTGAATCCAGCCTGACCTTACACAGGTTAGGACCTTTGTTTTGAAAATGCAGACTTATAAACAAACATCCCAAATTAGTGATCCACAGAGTTTTATTACCCTGAACTACTTCAAATCAAACTAAAAACCACGTTAACACTTCCATCAGTTGGGATATACATAACCCGTTTATTTAGATGCACCTCTCTCAGAACGGACCCAGAACAGCCCCTCCTTCCTGCACCAGCTCTTCAGACTTTTTTTCAGCTCTGAGTTTATCCACCGGCAGGCTGAAGGAGTCATCTAGTGGCCACAAACAATTCCTGCAGTCTCACCAGCTTCTGTAGTCTGGCTGCCAGGGCAAGACAACGTTTTTTTAACCCCTTAAAACACACTCAGCCTTGACAAGAGTCCACTGCAGGTCCAGTATCTGAACCGTGACGTGGTCCTTGCAACCTTGTTCATATTGTTCCCTGTTCATGTTCCTTAGCGTGCCTTAGATGTTAGTGTCCCAGCCCATGTCAAGGCCAAATCAAGTCCTCTCCTTAAACATGCCTGGGAGTAGACATGGCTGTGCTGTTTCAAACCCTTATGCCGCTGCCTGTTCCTCTTCAGGGGTGGGCAAACCTTTTCTGAGTAACGTCACTACCCCTGGAAAGCACCAGTTCAAGCGACATGGATTAAACTGTAAAGCAGCAGCATGGCAAGCCAAGGGATCTTCCTCGGCCCACATCCCTCCTCTACCACAAACCCGCTGCGTAGGCTTCGACAAAGCACATGGGTACTTAGGTAAGGGCTCTCAGTCATGGAAGAATCATCTGCCTAATAACATGCGAAAGAAAGAACCATAATATATTAAACAGGTATCTGAAGTATGAGTTAAAATAACACTTTGATAAACAGCATTAACATCTATAAAAATCTTACTAAGCTTCATAAATATTTGTAATGTGCTATCAGTTCTCCGTAAAACCCCTCCAGCCATGTAAGCTCCAGAAATTTAAGCAATATAATTTTATATGAAAGCATCAAATATTCATTCTTCAAATGAATGGCCATTTCATCTATGTAAGAAAGTGAAAAATTGGTACTGATTTTTCCTATTAACAACTTAGTTTTAAAACAAACTCAGATTCCTTTTTTTTTACTCTGTGTTAATTTGTTTTACCTGTTGAGTGACTAAACTGCAGGCACCTGAACACACCTTAGGCAAGATTGTCCAAAGCTTTTTTTCTTGTTCCTGGAAATCACTTTGCTGCCACACTAATGCCAGACTCTGGAAGAACATGTTGCTATTCTTCCTTCCCAGAGTAGAGACTGCTATTTGCATATTTTCTTTTTAAATGTTTGCACTGTTGATCAGAGGTGACTCTAATACAGTGAGTGTCAGGTGTGAATCATCACACACACAAAACTTCCACACCATTTTATAATATGCCCCCTTACACCCCACCATGCAGTTTAACATCCTATAACTTAATCCCAGCAGCAGCAGCTTCCCCTCCCCACCCCCAAAACAAAGAACTATAGGTTCTCCAAACCTTTCAAGGAAGCCAAAAGACTTCCTTAAATTCATACTTAACCTCCCTGTGATTCAGAGATTCTACCTGCCTCAATCACCTCAGTCACAAAGGTGTCACCTACCTTTTTCCATCAATCTTATACATCATTTGGGCAAAGCAAGTGAAAAATGCTACAAAAGTGCAACTATCACTCTGGTATGGTTAAGGAGGTCCAACCTATTTCAAGCTGCAGCTGAAGGTGGAAAACAGTGGTACCACAACTATACCAAGACATGGAAGAAAGAAAAATGACCCTTGCAAGCCTTAATGTCAGAATTAAACAGAGAAGATTCCTTCAAAATGGTGAGGGCATGAGCAGCAGCTAAGTGATGTTTAAAGCTAATATTCAGCTCAGCCACCCTCTGATCCCAGCAGACACCACCTATACCTTGCTTCACATGTCTAACAAATTAAGTGTTGGTCAGATTTGCTCTATGTGGAGGACCTGCACAAAGACTGACTCTAAATCACATGTATTTCTCCAAGATGAGGGACACCTTATCCTTTTAGGTCGGTAAATCACCAAGAGCTGTTTCTTGCTACTCACTGCACAGCGGTCCAGTCACAGAGGTGCCTGCAAGTGAGAAAACAGTTCTGCAGTGCTCAGAGGTTTGTACACGCACACCCCAGATCTATTTCTCAAGTTCTTAAACAGGTCTAATTTGTATTGTCAATAAAAATAATATTTTGCAGCCCTAACTGGCCAGAATCATATGAAAGATAAGGCTACTCTTAAGATTTTATTTAACATTGAGTTTATTTAAATCTTTATTTAGACAGAAATTTAACTCACTCTAATTTTATTTCTTTATCTATGTATTTTAAAAATAAGATGCTCTGGTAATAGCAATGAAAGAGTGGGTTCACTACTGGTCTGAAATAGAATGCCAAAAAATGTCACTGATGAAATGAGTAGCACACAGTAGCAGAGGTCTACTCCCATCTACTGTGTTAGTCCAAGTCACATTGCTCTGTCTCACACCATGTTCTCAGAGAACTGCAAGGGTGAATGAGGATCAGGAATGGCTGCTAAAGCTCATTTTGTCCTGTTACTACAGCAAAGATGCACACAGCTTTTTCTGTTCCATACACATTCATACGTACACATACATATGTAGGTATCTATACATACTTTTCTGAAGGTACATACGAGATCAAAGTGAACACCACACAGTAGGCCTGTTTTGCAAAGGTGCCACGCGGAAAAAAAAATTAGTGGCAGACTTTAAAACACAATAAATTGCAAAATACCACAGCCACTCTTAACCCCTCCCTCTGTGCATTAAAATTAAAATGGGAAGCTCTTTCTGAACTTTCTACTACTTCTTAATACGCAGATCAGCCAAAGCACGGTACTTTGTATAAAGCATGTACTTTGTTAGTGCTGCAAATACCTACGCTGGCATACTCCCGTTTGATAAATGGTTTATGATACTGACCAAGCTTCTATCCTCCCAAAAGACAGCCATAATATGCCTTTTCTAGAGGTCTTACCACAAACTGCCTGGGAACTTTGGTTAGCTGGGTAGCTGCCTGCCCCGTTGCTCCCCACCAGGTTTGACAAAGGGAGCATATTACGCTCCTTAACCATCTTCAAGAGATGGCACAATGTTCAAGAATTAATTATTTCAAGGTATAAATCAAGGAGGCTGACCATCTTGAAACAAACACATTAGTGACTGAAGCCTAAGCATCTCCACAGCCTCTATTTGCACCTTAATTACTCAGCAGAAATGTGCTAAAGAGTTATCAGTCAACTGATGATGCCTCTCTCTAAGGACCTGCAGGACAAGCTGAAATACCTCCTGGAACTGCCAAGAGCAAAGGATTTATCTGCTTTTATGTGCATTTGTCAACTTACAGCGCAGAAAATTTAGGACAAGCAACAGTGTAAAATTGATGATAATATTTAGAATATATTTACTTCTTATGAAAGCTCACCCGGAAAGTACCTATTTTTCCTCTGCCTAACCACCACTTCAACACATCAGTTTGGATCCCTTGTCTCACTAGACGTCCACCAGAAAGCAGATGTCAGTAACTGCAGCAAACATTTCCAGGTGCAGAGTCAGAATTCACAGAGCAGAGACTCAAGTCAGACATTCAGTGAAAGCCCAGCATCTTATTCAGAAAACCTCTACTGGAGTCTTATTCCTGGTAATTTATTGAATTATTTATTGAATAAACCATGAGAACTGCTACAGATGGGAAGGCCTCAGTTGTGTTGTTAGAATATACCACAGGTTTTTTCAAATGGGGCCTGGCTAGCTGCCTGCCTTTTCGGAGCCTTGAAGGGAGAAGGAAATACCTGAAATCTAGTAACTCTTTACTACTCCTGGCTAGCAAGAACCTGCTTCTTGAGTGAGTTCCACCAAAATTCTGCTTACTGAGATTCTGTCAATGCACAACAGGCCCATGTGGAACTTGCCTGCCTCTTTACCCGAAAAACTTCCAGGTGTTTACACACCTGATTGCTACTTCCAAGTTACTCCATATATTAACAAGCCTCGAGGGGCAGCACCAGTTACAAAAAGAAAGTAATTTAGTCAAGTACAGAACACTTACAGCTACATTACTATAATTTTAAATTTAAAAACAACCCCATACATTCTTTAGCTAGCTGAGAACACGAAAACTCAAATTATTTTAATTTCTACAGATAGTTTAACTTTTTAATTAGTTTGGGGAAAGAAGTATTTTGTTTGAACATCTGCATAAAGATAACTCGTTAATTTGAAAGTATTTTAACCTCCTGAAAAAAGCACTTTACTGTACAGTAGTGAACTAACAGATAAAAAGGGAGGAATACATTTTGAGTAGCTTTCCCCCACAGCAGATCCTGCTCATCTTCAGCTGAAATGCACAGGTTTTTCTGGCAGCACCTTCTGTGGCTGCTTTTGAAAAAGGAAGTACCCTGTTAAGTATTACAAAAGCCATGCCCTTCCATACTCAAATTTCACCTCTGAAGAATCTCACATGCCGCCAGGGTTTCAGCTCAGGCTAGCTGGCCATCAGGGAAGACTGTCCCAAAGCAGCACATGACCCCAGCTCCCTGCAAAGTCCCTCCGCTGCTGTGACCGTGCTTCCCAGCAAGGCTCTCCCAGCATCATCCCATGCAGAAGTCCAAGAAGAACAGTCCAAGCTGCTGCTGTTACACCACGTCCATGAGGAGGGTGGACTTAGCACCGTTAGAAGGTGCTGCAGCAGGGGCAGCTCCCCCTGTGTCCTCACCAGCAGAAGGAGCCATGGTCATGGCCCAGCTGCATCAATTCTCCAGGGATTATCAGGTCCCTTATATTGTGCCATAACTTGGCTACCAAAGAAAGCATTATTTTTGTGGTTTACTCTTGATAAGTACCTTCTCCATTTATAGCAAAAAGAGAAACTTGTTTTTCCCTCTGAAAGAAAGATACAATCAAACCAAGTTGCCAAATTTTATAATTTTTTGTCGTGTTTGTGTTTCTAGGTAGTTGTTTCAGTCCTTTTGGCTTTATAAAAGCTGTGCAAGCTTAATAGAGACATTCAAGTAAGTTTTCTCTCTCATCCTGAAACTATCATTCCTCTTGTTACTCTCTCACGAATATCATTTTTGTTTTGTATAAAGTTTTCACTAAACAGTATAATTTTGTAGCTTAAGGTACTCTAAAATATTACTCAAAAATCAGAAGACTGAATATGCCACATTTTTCTGTCGTTTTCAGTTTACTTTCACAGGGCAAGGGAAGGAGCAGAGATGACATTTTGAACTCCAAACTCTACCATCTGAGCAATTTCCAAGCAAAGTAAACACTGATCCTTTCATCCCTTGTCAAAACCTACTAGCATGGATTTCTGCACTTGCATGAAGTCTCACAGAATGTAACAAGGCCCCAGAAAAAATGCACAGGTCTACACTAGCAAATCTCAGAACAGGAACTTTACCTTGCAATGTAACATTTGACTTCCCTATCCAAAACACAGCCCCAGTGAATGCATGCTGAATACCTGTTGCTCGTTTGCCAGCACCTGACACATGACAGAAGCTTGAAAACTGCTACCAAAAACTTCCTGAACTTCACAAATCACACACAAGCAACTAACATCACCCTGCTAGTTAAAAAACTAACAAAAAAATATTAGAATATTGGCCAGAGAAACGTACTCTTCTTACAGGCCACTGGAGGAAAAGCTATCTTGTCTTTTTCAGGTAGTCCACCACTAGTGAAAATCTCAAGAGCAACTGATAAAATTAACACTTTACAGCACCAACTCCAGACTTAAAAACTGAACTGGCACCTTGAATCTGTAGTAAACTGGCATTCTGCACTTAGATATAGTTATCTTGCTAAAATCACCTATCAACACACTCACTGAAAGCCCCATGCAATTTTTAAGAACAGCCTGCCATGTAGCATGTTGTGCTGGGTCCTGTGGAAGCAAGCTATGCAAGGAAAGGGGATCTTCTTCAGAAAGGATCACAGGAGAAAGATAAAAGCAACATTATAATTAAGACTTGTTATCGTCAGCACCAGTAACTAACTGATGCTATCTGCTCTGGAAACCATCTAGACTGCAAAACCAGGTAAAAAAGATACATGTAAGTCCCTAGCAGAAGAAACAGACAGTAGTGCTCTATTTCTGGAGGTACATCCTCCTCTTGCACTTTACTTAGCCTGCCCTTAAGGCTCTAGCTTGACAAGCAGTAAGCATAGGCCAGCTCTGAAACCAAAAGGAGCCGTGTACGTCCCCTGTTCTTCTTCTACTATGCACTCCTGAACCCCTTTTTAGTGGGCAACAGAGCTATTCAGTTCTTAAGTCTGATTCACAACACATTAGATGATCTACCAGTAGTGCTCAGTTCTATCTTTAGGCAGAAAGAGTTAAGCTAATAAAAACGGTTCATTTTAACTATGATCATTCTTCCAGTCCAGTTCATTATACAACAAAAACACTACCGTGGCCCCATAAGGTAAGATGCAAGTGTCTGGGGCTTGGACTGTTTCTTCCAGTAATAGTGCTGCCATCTAAATATGGTGATTCACTATTACTTCTGTCAATTAAGTTTTATTACACTCCTTTGTCAGGGAGCTGTAATTCAAATAATGTCTTTATCTCCTATCTACAATGAACATGGGGTCAACATTACACACGTTGAAGGTGAAAAAAATACTCTGGGAGCCATACCCTTCATTCTTCTCTTCATGACTACAAATACAGAGCACTTATTCGTACCCTTGCAATCTCTCCAATGAAGAAGCATCCAGCTTTCAGACACAACTCCTCATCCCCCTTTGGTGGACTCCAAAATACATTAATAAATTTCTACAAGTTAAGAGAAAACTAGGTTGCCAAAATATGACAGAGAAGCAGCAAATGCTTCGACTCTAGCTGTCAGTGAAGCAGGAAAATCAGTTATAAGAACCAAATGTAGAGCCACTGGTAGGAACCCTTTATTGATACAGGTTGGATCTTTTTACAGCAGCCTCCTATCAATTATAACTGAAATGTTGAAAATAGGTACAGATGGAATACAGAAGACCAATAGCTCTTGGGCTTGAATGCTTCACATTATGCCCAGGTACTTAGTGCTACAGAGATTCTTTACTGGCAGAATGCAAGTGAAAAGGCAGTAAATTTGGCAAATAAGGGTTGATACTTGGGCCCACATAGGAAATACATTTGCATCTACAGCATAAGCACATTTACCACACATTTCTTGTGAAGACATCAGCATGTAGAATTATCTTTATACACACTGAAGCAAATGGGCTTGTGTTGTCTTTTTAACACACTGATAAAATGTGCACAGCACATAAAATGTACTTAGTCACTGTTTTATCCCTCAGAGTAATGACATAACAGAGGGTTAATTTCTTGAGCACAAGTCTATACCAAGAAGTAGATTTAGTAGCAATGAATTTAGAGATTGCACAGAGGCAAAACCATGCAGAGTAGTATACTCAGCACACGAAAACAAATACAAAAGATGCAAGGCCACACATGACTGGAAGTTTTGTTATTACTTCCTATACAATGCTCCTCCATCAATACTCAAGTGGAGGCCACAGACTGCGCTACAAAAGTGGTTTGTTGTTTTTATTTTGGCCTTACACCTTTACCTACAAAGCTGTTCAACGGCAAGCAGTAAGTGTGAGCCAGTCATACAACAGCCTTATGACTTCTGCTTGCCCTGAAACTTAATCACAGAAGTGTAAAAACACAGAACGGTTGGGGTTGGAAGGGATCTTGAAGATCATCTGGCTCCAAGCCCCCTGCCACAGGCAGGGACACCTTCAACTAGACCATGTTCTTCAGAGCCACATCCCACCTGCTCTTGAACACCTCCAGGGATGGGGGTCTACAGCATCTCAGGGCAACCAGTTCCAGTGCCTCAACACCCTCACAGTGAAGAATTTCTTTCTAATATCTAATCTAAACCTACCGTCCTTCACCTTAAGGCCATGCTCCCTTGTGCAATCACTACACACCCTTGTGAAAAGTCCCTCTCCAGCCTTCTTGAGAGCCCCCTTAAAGTACAAGGCTACTGGAAAGAAGCAAAGCTAACTTCCACCAAAGAAAAATGGGAAGTCAGTCATAACCAAAAATATTACCAGAAATCAACCCCCAATTTCTAACTTAACTGTATCTCTCTCATTTCTCACCAAAACGCATCAAACTTTAAAATGAGTGTTTCTCCAGAACTTCTTTCAGCAGAGCTACTGGAGAACTTCACTGTAAGAACTACTAAAAGGCTCCATATCTTTCATTTTATAGAACTATCAATAAATTAAACTTGTCAGCACAGAAAATAGCTACTCAAATCACACACTGCTGTGGATCACGAGCACAAGCAATTCTGGTTAGGCCTCAGATGATCCTGATGAAGAACTTTGATTTGTTACTCCTGTCCCCTGTCACCTGGGGAGCAGCTCAGACCTGCGGCAGTGCCCTGTAGCTGCAGCGGCAGCTTCCAACGCCAGGCTGGCCCACCACAGCTTCGTGTTTGAGTGGCTTCTCGTGAAGAGACCTCTGCAAAATCACTCAAGACATCACGGGCAGAGCAGACAAAGCTGTCCCATTAATCTGACTGTTAACCGGCAGTAATAAAAAGACAGCAAAAACAGAATATGACAACACGAAGTATTTGTGCAACCTACCACCAGTTACAGATTAGCAATTTCAGAACTCCATTAGAGGGAATACAGTGCTCATCTGTTTAAAAAGCTGAAAATTGATTAATGAACTTGTGGTACTTACATTCTTCACTATGTAAAGAAAAATAATTAATAAAACCCAATGCAACAATGTAAGAAGACACCTTTCCACAGAAGTTGCCCATTTGTTGCAACTGAGATTATTCCAAACACTGTTTTCTCTCAACCAACCTGGCTTCCTTTCTGAGGGATGCTTGGCAACTGTAAAAAGAGTATTTTTTCCTTTTTTCTTTTCATGTCTGTAATTTTATTTCCATGTTATAACATCATGTTACTCCCTCAAATACATCACACTGTTCTAGATCCGCAACTACTAAACCACTGTGAGGTCTCTTCTCTTGCATTACTCAATCCATCTAGAAGTTCTGAAACAACACAAGTGCATTTTTAAGGTTGTTTAAACTTTACCTTTATCATCTGTCCTTTACGGCTGTATTTGTGTCATATCTATTTATACTTTTCAATGAAAAAAACCCCAAAATTTACAAACTATAAACTTTCATTGACTAGAGATCTTTGCTACAGCAAAATACATCATTTCCTGAGTATACTCCATTACAGTATTAGTAGGAGCAAAACCATCTAATCAGAGATCATAACAACATAATTGCTCGTTTCTTGTTATTGAGCCTGGGCAGGTTGTGACTCTTGGTTCCTCCTCCAACAACTGCCCGGACCCACGCGAGGTACAAGCAGCACTCACCTCCCTCCGCCTTCCCGGTCACAGAGCTGGCACAGCGGTGTTTTCGGTGCAGCACTCTGCCATCCTGCCTACAGCCCTGGTGCGCTGCAACGCAACACGACCACCGTGATACCGCTTCTCCAGCCCGGCGTTCGCCTGTCACAAACAGAGCCCGCAGCCACACACAGAAATTAACTCCGGACCGATGAAAATAACTCTTTCGGGGGAGGAGTAACAGCGCTGTTCCGAGGGAAACGAAAAGCAGGAAGCTGATCTCAGCAGCGCGGGGAGCGCGGACGGGGCGGAGCACAGGCACGGAGCGAGGAAAAGTGGAGCAAGACTCGCTGCTTAAAGCCTGGCTTTGGCAGTATGACCAACCAGCCCCGCATTACTGAAATACCAGCGCCGGGGCTGACATGGACGCCAGCACCCCCTGGCCCGGGGGCACAGGCCCGCGGCAGCCCCGCGCAGCGGCACTCGCCGCACAGGTACCGGCCCTGCGCAAGCGGCCCCCACACGCCGCCCGCCCCGCTGCCGCCAAGCCTCCGGCCCCACAGCGGCCCTCGGCGCTTCCCTGCTCGCCCCGGCCCGGGGTGAGAGCTGCCGGGGCGCCGAGCCCGCTGCCACGCGTGAGCCGGTTTGAAAGGGCACGTCCTGCAGGACGGACTCAACGCTCCTGCCCTGCAACTGCGGGGAACTCCTCCGGCGTGCTAAAAGCAACAGATGATGGGATCTTCTAAAAGACTGAACTGCCGAGTCTAGTGCGTAATTAACTTCTTCTGATGAAGTTTAAAAGAAAAAGGGGGGGATTCTTTAGGAAAACAGCTTCAAGAACTGAGAGGCTTTTCATGCTAAAATTCAAACTGACTCCAAGGAGGGCTTAACCTCGACGACAGCATCTCCCACCCTGTAAGAACTTTCTCTACCTCCACAGGGCTGCCCTTCCCACCAGAAGGCAGGCCACGGAAGCTCGCTCCCTGCAGGAGCTGGCTCCGCCAGGAAGGCTGGTTCTGCTCCTGCACTGAGGGACACGCTGCAGTCCTGGCCGCTGCAAGGGTCGGGCTGCTCCTGCTGCTTCCCTGTCCCCCACATTCCTCAGCAGCAAGGCTGGTTTGTATCATTAGGACAGCGTTACAAAACCCCACAGAAAACAGTGATATGTAACATTCTGAATAAATGTGAGCTTGGAAAACAAAGCCAAAAAAATAGAAGGGAGGGTGGACTGACTACCGTGAGAGCCATCAGCCAGCGTTTCAAAGTAGTAATAAAAATCTGTAACAGCAAACAGCATGGCAGTGGATCTTCCTAACACTTGCAGAGCCAGGATCTGATCTCTACCTCTCAGCCAAAAGCAGACAATCCCCGAGCATTTCAGGCTTTTCTAAATGAGGCCGTGGAGGTGGAACACTGCATGCATGGTTTTTACACTTGTCTTGCCCTCTGTCAGGTCTGAATGTTTTGCCCCATTAGCTCTGTATGGCAAGATGCAGAGTGTTTTGTACTGATGGGTATAGAGCAGATACAGGGCCAAAATAAAACACTAGATCAGTTTAAGCAGAACTTTACACTTTCAAAAATCCCATCTGATGTCATCTACATTATACTGACAGGAGAATAGAAAACAGAGGCAAGGTGGCCAACCAATTTTATTCTTACCACTTCTTTCATATATTTTCTCTTGTCTGCTCAGTATAGGAACCTCTAGCATGTCTAACTCACATTTGGAAGATTCCATTCCAGCTTATGAAACCCAGCAACTTCTAAGAAAGCATTTAATGACTCCTTTTAAATTATTTGTGGCTTGTTCACTTTTTGACACTGTTTCAAAGTATGTCCTATACTCAGTCTGCAGACAAATCCAGACTGAGCTAGAGACATAATCACACCTCTCTCCTGGCCTCTCTCCAAAGCCTGTGGCCTTCATTTCCAGGAGTGGACAGACAGGACCCATGCCTTTGTCTCAAGGCTTCCCAGTTCACAGCCTACCTGTGGTGACTGCAGTTAGACTGAATTCTCAGGCTCTAAGCTGAAGGTCACTGATGCAGACATACATCCCTATCTACAGCTCCTCCGATGGAGCAGTCAGCTCCGACGGAGCGGATGCAAAGCTTCATTGCAGCAGGATCTTCAGGTGCTGCAGCAACAGCACAATAACCACAAGGAGACTAAAGGCAGCCTAAATCTCAGCATGCAGGCTAGGTCAGCCAGCATATGAGCAGCAACACACCACATCCTATCCACCTTAAAATCCATGCGATTTCTGCACTAGTGTCCCTGTAGTTTGGCAGCTTTAACCCTTTTCAGTCATAGATTGAGACACTAGTTTCACTCCCATGAGTACTTAGTGATTCTTTTTGGGGGACTCTGTTAGCACTGGAGAGATACACAGCTGCTTCCTTACTAAGGAAACAAGCACCTTAAAGCCAGAACTATATCAAAACTGCAAATGTGATTTACACACTCAGCTGAACAGATTTAATGAGCATTAAAACCAAGAAACCACAAAACCTGCATGGAATATTGTGCTGCGGTGGTGTGTGGACCAACAGCAGTCAAGGTGAAAATACAGATAAGAGCTCTTACAAACAAACAACTTAAGAGAAAGACCAAATGGAATACTCCCAAAGCTTTTCTGATATTATTATTGCTAGGTAGATGCCTGAGCTTCTCTTCAAATCAAAACCAACACTTGTACAGCATCACTCACAGCTCTGGGAGTCCACAACACCTGACATAAATGAGCTCACAAGCCCACCACCAATCTCAGGGTTATTCTATGTATTTCAGAGAAGCTGTTTCCTACCTGCTGTATAGAAGAGATTCTACAGCAATGAGCACTGTTTTCCCCCTGCTTCTTAATTTGATACTCAGTTTTGAAAGGGCACTTCTTAGTCCTGACCAATACTGGACAGGTATGTGTTGCTACAGTGTACAGTACAGCCTCCTTCCTCCCCACTACTTCTTCAGGTACACCGGTACATCTGAGAGAGTATTTCACTAGATACAGAAGAGCCATCTCTGGCACTCCTTACAGGACAGACAAGGACAATTTATTTCATCAACCTTGAAAGCAACAGGAACACCGTTTTTTCCTAAAAAAAGTACTTTTAGAAGTAAATGAATATCATTGACCATATGGTCAATGGTCAATATTGAGGTTAGTTAACCTCAATATCATTGAGGTTAACTAACAAATCACTTAAGGCATATCTTTAAAAACAAAGTCTTCAGTCTATCTTGACTTGGTAACAAAATAAAACACTTTCTCACATCTTTTTAAGTAACTTGCTATTATTTATTTTGCAAATGACTTTAAAATATTCTGAAAGACCCTCGTCTACCAGCCCACTTCAATCTTTTATTATTAAAGGCACTTCATCCTTAAGATGACACGTCATACAAAGAAAAAGCTGGAAAGACAGGCTAAAGTATTGCATTATTTTCAGTACAAAAAGCTCCATTTCCTTAACCCTGCCTTTCGACACAGGAAACTTCCTTGAGAAACTAGAGTAGCATCTGCTTGTACTTCAAATAATTACTCTCTGCTCCTTTGTCTCTCCAAAGTCTCCTTGACTGAGGTCAAGAAAAGAACAAGTACATTTTAAAATCAAAGTTTACAATTTCAGTCAGATTTCACAGCCAGGACTGTTAAAGTCACGTTATGCCACCATTCTTCTCAAAGCAAAACCGTTTGTGCGTAACACTACCAAACAGACTTGTGTCATTATCTTTGCTGACTAGTGTTATTATCCTGTCCAGAGGTCTCCAACTGCAGTATAGATACAGCAGTACGTGAGCAGTTTCTAACACTGCAGTCATTACTTCCTACAGGTCTGCAAAAGGAAGTAAGAAGATTGGTCCACTGCTAGGCTTACATTCATTTTTCAGCCATCTGTATCATCTATAGGACAATGTTTTAATGTTTCTAAAGTAATTTTTTAAAAGTTGAAAACCTACTACTTTAAATTGTGTCAGCTTTTTTCTCGCAGAGAGATACGAATTTTTTTAAAGCTTGAACATGGTCAAAACGGATCATTCTTTAGCTACTAGACAAAAAAACTACTTCAGAAGAAGGCATAAGGAAGAAAGTAACAAGCACCTACAACTGTGGGTAAAGCACTCTTGTGCTTTAAACTAATTCATACACACTCACAAGTCCAGGTACTTTCAGTCAAGCAGTTACTGTTTTAAAACTAACTTGAAGTTTTGTATTGCTTAAACTACAGTTGTCAAAATAAATTTCTATGTGGCAATTTCTCACCTCTCATTCCCTACATTAATGGCAGGTGGAGATTAGGCACCAAACTGTCTCTGTATTTATTTAAAACAAGCCAAGCCAGAGGTGGTTTGATCACGCATTTACTCACTCCTTCAGTTTATCTTGTCCTGGAGTGACATGACAGGCTTGTTGCTCTGGTACTTTATGAGCATTAAAATTACTAAGTAAGTGACCAAGATGGAGAAGATCCAGGTCAAAGAAGACAGAAAGGGGAAAAGTAACACTGATTAATCTTGCCTGGCTGAAGGCTTTCTCCTGCTATATAGCAAGGAAATACAGCAGCAAACAAAGAAATTGATGAAACAAACAAATATCTTGAGAGTATGCTTAAAACACTCCAAAACTTAACCTGGAAGTGACTATCAGTGAAGACATCCAAACAATTCTCCAATGAAATCTGCAATTTCAGTCTACTATTGTAACCTTGCCTCCTGTAAAATTAACACCAGAACTGTGCTCACATATACATAGAAAATATTGCAGCAATACTAATGAAGTAGCATCTGCACTGAACCTCCACGTTTTATTCCAATTCCATGAAGAAATACAATTTTAATTACTAAATCTAAACAAAGTCACTATTCAGCTCAAAATGGATGCAATCTCCCAATCCAATGCTTATATAATGCTGCAATACCACACAATTAATATAACACTAAACAGATACATTAATTCATAAAACATTGCATAAAACATCAACAATCTGCATGTTCAGAAAAAGCAGAATCACCGTTTTTATGATTCCTGGATCTCAGCACTTCTTAGAAACTGTATCAAATCTTTTCCTATATGCACATGTACACAGCAGTGCTTTCTGAGCTATGCAGTACATTAACAGCACATTTCCATCACAGAAAGCCACTGCTCTGTTACCTGCTGCACACACCCACACATCTCAAGCATCAGAAAAACTTCAGGTACAAACGTCATACCTAAATAATGCACGAAATACCCGAGCCAAAAATCCTACCAACAAGCAGCATGATGTCCCTTCTTATCCCTCCCCCACACTGTTATCTCCTGAGAAGTTAAATCCCAGTTCTTCTCTGCCATAGGTGGAAGGTACTCGGATGGTACATGCAATGTGGCAGAATAAAATCCTATCACTGTTGCCCCTGTTTTAGAATTACGAGAACAAGTTACGGGCAAATCTACAGATGCAGAACTTCTCACAATGTAAAATCATGTATTACTTACAGCAAAAAAAACCCCAACACATTTCCAGTATCAAAGTTTCTTAAAATTAGGAGGGTTTTGTCTAGTTTTTGTTTCAAGAATGACAGCTCTTCTCCATGAGGTTAAAATGCAACCCAAACTTTTAAAAAGAAATTTCCATTAGTATAATCTTCTCTATTTTCTAGTTCTATCAGAAACAATTTATTAGGACATATACTTCTGATTTCCAAAACAACCCAGTTTTTTTCCTTGATGTACTGCTGCAAAATTTTGTAAACATATTCTTAAAAAACATGCAAAGACTCAAAGAGCAGTTGAAAAGAAAGACATTTCACTCTGCTAATTTGCATCAAGTTTTATAGTTCCTATCCTCCCTCCTAAATGGAAAACTAATTGTGATAAAACATCAAGACCAATTAGAAACAGCCACTGCACACAACTACTTATTTGAATGATTTCCTTTATAGTATGTGTAATTGTTTTTACAGAATCCTCTAGTGTTTGGGCCAAATATTGCCATCTTTTCTGCAGGGAAAAAAACCCCACACTCCCTCCAGTTTCACATCTCATTCACCAAGTACTTCACTGAATTCAAACCCTAATACATATAAAAATAAAACTTTCAAATTTAACTTACTTTAATGAAACGCTGAAAAACCATTATAGCAGCTTGAGTTCTGCATTCAGGACGCATTTGTAATCTTCAGGTTTCAGTATTAGCTGGCACATTAGAATGCCCAAGTTGGGCACCTATTTGTATATTATGATGGTGATCAACTGCCATGTGAGACTTGAGCATCAGAACTAGAGCTCAGATATTTGGAGTTTGATCCCACTGGTATCACTTTTGCCAAAATTCTGAAGTTTAGCTTTGTTTGGGGATGTAATCTGTGACCTTTCGATTTCCTTTTACATTTAAGGTCCAAAAGTCTGACAGACCTCTGTAGGCACTGGAAGAAGTTGGAGAACAAAGTGGGCAAGCTTCAGAAAACAGGGAAGTGACTTAAAGAAATACATTTTGTTTGCATCTGTGGACAGCTGGCAGCTGTGCCAGCCATGGCAGGAGATGAGATCAGTCTCTGTGGCAGCACCGAGTGAGAGAAGGAGCAAGCATGGAGTAGAGGTCAGGTCCCTGCAGGTGGGTTGCCATCCCGTTCCTGGCATATTCGGGTTATATTTTCCTCCATAAACACGCTTGCTGGAAAAGTGAGCAGGGCAGCAAAAGCAGCAGGGAAATAGTTTTCATTCAGTTTTACTTAAGAGCAAACCCTGCCTGCCCTTTAGCTGTCCTTATGCTGCTTTAACCTAGGGCTGCTCTGCCACCTCCACAGCCTCCCCTGCCCCCTGGCAGAGGGGGCCCGGGCACCCACCCTGCCCCAGGGTGCCCGCAGGGGTACATCAGCACACATCGTGCTTTTGGCAACAGCTGGCCTGGCACAGCCATCCCTGGGAAGCAGAGCTGCAGGAGGATGGCTAGCCTCAGCCAAGGCCACCACAGCTGTGAGCAAGGACAGAGGACTCCTCCCTGGAAACATGAGGAAGGGGGGGTTGTGCCAGCATGAAAGCACCATAGAAATGCAGTAGCCAACATGAAAATCCAGCAAATGAAGTAAAATTTTCAACTATCCCTGTGGATTTGTGGGACGTCACCCAATCTTTAGCTGTTATTTTGTTTTACCAACAACTAATTCCTCTGAATAACTGCAAACAAACTGAACTCGAGGTGCTGCTGCAAAGCAAAATTTGCAAATTGCAAACTCACTTAAAAGAACAAAGTGTCATTTCATCTCCAGTAGTAAGTGCTGCTTACTGCTTCATACACCAGAGCAAAATATCTGCAAAACATCATTTGTGTTCATGTCCACTCTTGTCTAAAGACCTGACATCAAAGCCAGACATGTCAATCAGTGGCTATTACATGGTCTCTTCTAAAAGTTTTTCTGTGTTTTGTCCGCATACTATCTAAAACTAAATGAGAATTTTCTTCTCATTCAATTAAAAAAAAAGGCATTATTTTATCCCCTGGTCTGTTGTTTTCTCCACAGTGTTTGTGTGGGACTCAGGGTTAAAAGAAGTTTTTACTACGCAACACTTCACTTTACTGTAAGAGAACACAAAACAGATTACCAAAAGTCAAAATTCGTATTTTACTTCAAAAATGCAACTCCCTCCTCCAAAAAAAAAAACAAAACTCCAAAACCATTTTTTTTTCTTTTTACATTCTAGGTTCTCTCACCAGAAGTTAATTCAGTATGAAAAGTACTGATTTATGCACACAGAATTACAGCAGACCTCTTCATCCAGAAAAATCATACAGGTTCCTTGCATTCAAGTCTAAAATACATGCATGGGACACCATAGGAGAGGGTGGCTCTCTTCCTGCCACTCCAGCATGAATGCAAGGAACACAGATTCCAATCTACATGTAGATAGCTGCCTGTATAAATACAACACAGTAACAGCATTAATATATACAAGCACTTTTGGGGTTTTTTTTTTGCTTGTTTCTAACTGACAGGAAGAAAAGGTTTAAGATAGGCTACTCTTTACCAAAGGAGGCTTTATGGATCCCAACCGTGTCCTTGCTCTATATGCAGAAGAGCCACAAACACTATACTTGTCGGGGTACAACACTGGCTTGCCAGTAATAAAAACTCCTTTTCCTGCACTTGTCCTGCACTCCTTACGTTAAGCACAGGTTAGCAGTAAGAGCAATTTACACAAAGGCTCCGTTGTGAAACACAGTTGCTGCAGAGCTGACCCACTGCTGCTTTTCTGCCATTGCATTTTGAACTGCAACACAGAGGTACAATGGCCCGTAGGAGACCATAAAACTCCCAGATGCTACTGTTAAACTCTAGAGAAGCCATCAGTTGCATCCCCGCATCTCTCAACTAGCTGACCACCACTGCTGCTCTCTGGGACCCTGCCTGGTACAGCCCAGAAAAAGGAAGGAGAATAAAAGCAACTGTTCACTTTGGTGCTGAAAAGACCTGAGAGTGCAAGTGCGCTCCTCTAGGAGGAAGAGACTGCTGTAACAAGTGATCTGCTGGAGTTCAACATCTTCTCCAACATTTGCATTTATATCAAAGTGATTCCAGTATTGCAATTTGATCTTCTGCTTGAGCAAACATATGGCCTGTGAACTTAACAGCATCACTTGTAAACCAGTGCGGTATATAAACCACAAAGACACATTAACTCCTTGTCAACAGATACCTATGTAAATCTTCAGCACACTAATTGTCCTATTAGGTTTTTTAATGTTACTTTTTTAACCAGAGAGTGGAGGGAGGGCTGGGAAGAATGTTAAACACAGCCTTGATACTAAACAGGCTGGCAAACACTAGATACTTTAGATAAACACAGGTAACTTGGTCTCAGTGCTGAGACCTTAGTGCTTACTTCAGTATTTCACATACATTGCCAAGGACTCTAGTTTTCAATAACAGCTTCTTTAAGGAAGGGCAGAAAAGCAGGGCAAAAATCCTACCCTGAGCACCAAAGGCAGTAAGCTCACCCTCCCCTGCCTCCCCCACTCCTATAAAATCCAAGAACAAGCCCTTTAATAAGCAGATCTTATCCCCAACTAGTTTTCACTTTCAACAACAACAAAACTTATTATCAAAATAAATATCCAGTTAATTGAATAATCATGTCCCAAGAGAAAGTACGGTTTTCAACATCCAGTGCTCTAAAAGAAATCCATAAACAGGATTTGCAACCTCCTAGTGCAGGGGGAGTTGTTACTGCAGCCTAACCAGATCTTGCCTCTTGAAGGAGCATCCAGAACATGTCCTTGTCTCATCAGCACCAATTGTCAGTGACTGGTCCCAGAGATTCAACAGTTTTGGTAACTCTTAGACACAGCAACCTCATTTAAACCAACTAATCAAGTACCAGGAACTCTAAGTGCAGCAGCCCAGCCCCACTCCGCATGATCTAACCTCCCCTTACTTAGTGCAAGTTAAACTAGCACACACACAGCTCCACACTCTCACTGCCAAACCCCTTCTCATACTTGTTCTGCTTTATTGAAAGCACACTTGGGTAACCACAAAACCATGCAGAGACATACTCTTAAGACATGAGATGATGCCAGGTTTTATCAATATGTATTTTTAAATGCTACATTTTAGCAAGGTGTTTCCAAAAAGTTGATAATAAAGCATCTTTCCACTTTTTCTTTAAAAGACCCCTTAAACCAACTCTCTAGACCTCAAAATCCCTCAAATCAGACTTGGGAGGGATGCACAGAACTCTTAGCTTTGTTACTAAACAGGCAGTATATACTTCCCCATTTGTCTGGCTGGACTCTTTCTTGAGTTGGGCATTTACCAGAGGCCAGTGATGCCCTGCATTCCCAAGTTGGTCCCGGAGAATAGAAAGCACTCAGCACCTCGGCAGGGAATCTGGTGGATGGGACAACTCCAATTGTCCCTGAATTAACCAAAGTCAGCAAACAGTTGAGGCATTTAACACAGGGTTTGGCAGACAGGGAGGGAAGACCCTGGGTTTCCTGGAAGAAGACACCTACATTGGAGTGGCACATGCCATTCCTCTTCACCTCCCACCTCTGTTTCCTCTAGTAATATTGTGATTAATCTGGAGTTATACAGCAATTGCCATCAATTGCCAAACTATTCAATAATTTTTACTAAGCCTCCCAGTTCACTATAACAATTTCAAGTACACCACAAAACAGGTACCTCTCATGATCATTTATTTGCCACTGCTGAGAAACAGCATCCCCCAGCATCCACAGTTCTCTGGAAAGCTACTCCTCTGCCCAAAAGGACATATGTCACTATACACTCCAGAGCCTTTTTCTGTAGTGACTGTGTGGCCAAATTAAAATGAGCTACTTGCACTACTCTTTCTAACCCTGGTATTATCATGATTGCTGACTTTTGTGCCTAAAAAAAGTTAAGAATCAAACTTTACCCTGACACAGTGGTCTGAAGATGGAGCAAACTCTGCAAGCCACATTAAGGTCCACGTTTGCAGCATACTGGGACTACGCTTAACACTGTTGAACACAGACACCACAGTAATACATGATCTCCCCTCTTAAAGTCTGAAACTGATTTTTTCATTGTATTTACATAGAGGTACGTGGGGTTTTTTCAAGTATTTCACATACATTAAGTGACCCACTGCTTCTGAGTTGCACTGGAAGCGAGGCATCTATCTCACTTGCGTGACTGAAAATTTCAAACAGAAGTAACGACAGACACAGCCCAGCTTGTTTCAATAAGCAACAATTACTTAATAATCCACTGCTGAGAGTCCTGATCCTACTGGTACGTAACTCTGTAAATCATGCACCTTTTCAACTGCATTGAACAAATTTGAGTAGTATACTCATCAAATGCCAAATCCTTGATAATTATCTACTTTCTCAACGTCATTTTAGGATGTTTATGTAAGAACTAGAATTTCTTTCAAATTAGAGGCAAATGAAAGGTGCAACCATCAGAAATCACAGAATTTTCACTCTGAAATTCTAAGTATCATCTGACTACAGCCAGTAAAATTACTCAGGTCAGCTCTACACCCAAAGATTTTTCTAAATTTCAAGCATTCCTGCAAATAGGGGTATCAAAAGAAATGTTTCTGAAGCTCACGTATTTTGGCAGGAGAATGGCTTATGCTACTTTTTTGTGGCAGCTGCTGAGAACACTCATCTCTATCTCATCCCATCACCCCTGTCACTAGTGAGGTGTAGGTATTTTACTGGACAACACACACTAGTGCAACAGTTCTGTAAATCAAGAACATTTAAAATCAATTGTGTAGCAAGTTTCTTCCATCAATACTATTTCACATACAGCCATAGAAGGATTTTCACCTCATTCAGCTCATACAGCTATTACAGATATCCCCATAACACAGGCTTAGAATCTTTTTCTACATCATAATGACAAATAATTGACACCAAGAGGCATGGAAAAAACTTAAATTTCTTATGAGAGTTGAATTATTTTTACTCCTACTATCTGACTACTGATTAAGAAAGCTACTTAATTTCAGTTCCACCTTGGTCCTACTGAATTGCATTGTCTGTCCACATAAACAGCAGTGTTCACGTTCCCAAAGATACCTGGCTAATATACATATTTGTCCTCTCATTCAAAAAAACCAAAAATGAACATTTAGCTGATTTAAAGTAAAATTCTCTTAACACAAATCAAGAGACTCACAAGTCTCAAACCAACACTTTGTGGTCCACTGAATCAGAGATAATCACTTCATCTTATTACTGTTTCTTTCAGCGCTACTTCTGCCAACTAAAACCCTCAAGTCCATGGATTTCTAAAGCAGGCCACACAGATTTTTCAAAAATGAGACTTGGAACTCAAAGTGCAAGGTTAAGCAAGCATGGGGATACAACCACAAGTCTCAAATCATGCTTTTGAGGAGACATACTTGATTAACCCCCTTGCTCTTTTGCAGTGCTCTACATCCTTTACAGAATGTTTCAGGAAAGTGCTGACCATCAGCAGGTACATGGAAACAAAAGCAAAAAAAGTGGAACAAGAACTCCAGCAGCCTAAATAAAGACTGGGGCACTGGGAAAAGAAAAAAAAAAAATTTCAGCCTTCTGTTCTATATGCTAGCCAACACAGTCTCACTAGTTAGGATAAGCTACTTCAAGTATTGCCAATAATCCCCCAACACTTTTCATGAAGTTTTGATTCTTCAATTTCCAAGTATCTATTCAGCCTCACTGAAGCAGCAGAGAATTCCTTCACTTCGGCAGCTCCTCAGCCCTGTGTCCCACCTCATGATCAGCATTACCACAGAGTCAACATGAATTTGCAAGTTAGAGATGCTCACTGCCAGTCTGTTAAACTGTGAACCTCATACACCATCAAGTTCCTGAATGGATTTACCACTGTTCTCCATTCACAGTGACAATGCACACTATACGCAAATTACCACCATCTACTGAAAATAGAGGTCCTGTTTTGTTGACAAAGTAAGAATGCTTGAATTTTCTGTCTGGAAGTAAGATTCCTGAGGATAGAATCTTGTTCATTCACCAAAATTATTCAGAAGTTTAAGAAACACACAGGTGGGGTTTTGAAATTTTGGCCTAACTGGCTTATGATCTGAATGCATGCCACTACCAAATCAGTCTATTACCTTTATTTTCCTTCAGACCATGTAGTGGTCTAGTATAGAACAGTTAGCTCCTACCACCTTGTGGGACTTCATGGGTTTCCTTGAAAGCTTGGATCATCAGTAAACTAGTGAGTTTAAAAAAATTAACATTTGGGAGTTACTTTTCTTGTGATTCACCCTGGTGAATGTTAAAATAAGAGAGAAATATTTATGGAGAGGGTATGCCATTTTGAATATCTTCTGGTTCATTATCCCTAGCATTGTTTATATACTTGAACTGCTGGATTTAGTAATCTTATGGAGGGTGTTTTAAATATTTAAATATCTGTCAAGAATCCTAAGTTTTGGAAGCTGATGCGTCCAAGTTTAAAATAACATTATGATCAAATACTTGTCACCACTAGCAAATTTCACATATTCAAAATAGATTCTACACAGAAATAATCCAAATTTAGACGGAAAATCCTTGCATTCCAGTGCAATTTTGAAACCAAATAATAACCTCAGTCCCATAAAGAATTATGCATATGCTTAACTTTTAATATGGTGATAACATGTCTAGCTCTCCCAAAAGATCTGATTCCACGTATTTACTTTTTAACTCCAATTTGACTTCCTGTTTTATGTTTTTCCTCTCCTCATCCCTCTCCACCTCTATCATATATGGCCAACTTAATGAACGAGTCAAGTTCTCCAAAGAAGAGTAAGACAATTGGAATGGAAAAACATTTTCACCATAGTAACAAGAAGCTGAAGATGCATGGATCGTCATCCTTGGGTCTTACATGTCGTCTCCTGCCCGTCTGACGGGTAACTTGTCACACCTGCTTCATGGAGATGCAAAAGACCACAGCAGCTGCAATCACTGGGAAGGGATGAGGTTCTTTTCATTTAAGCCAAAACTCTGTTGTTCCAGATATCAAAACTGAAAGAGCACAGAGGATTGCAGATGATGCGACTCCATGAACCTGATCAACAGCCTCAATGAACCCGCTCCTGTCTATTCTTGGACTCGAGCGATTTGTTACAGATGCACAAAAATGCAAGAGCAGTTAGGGAGCACTTCTTCCCCCTCCATCAACCCACAACTGCTTCAGTGAAACCTGGGAGACCTATCATGCTGTGTACTTGATGCCAGCTGTAGCAAACTTAACTCCTTGGAACTTCCTTCTGCTAGAGAAAAAACTGTCAACACACTTGAAACAGGAACAGTTCTTCCTGATGTCAAAAGCAAATCATCTCTACTAAAGGCCTTAGTAGTTCATTAATGGACTCAAAACAATAATTACAGATCCCCAGCCAAAAGAAATACAGCAAGATAGTCTTTTTTAATCCATAAACAGAATGGATTTTTGCTCAAGACTGAAACAGTAACAAAATGTCAGGCTATGAATCAACTGGCACAGCATACCTAAGGAACATAAATTGTATGTTCTTGAATAAAAAGTCCCAGGATCTCGCTAGCTTCCCATTTAACTTCAGAAGTGAGGTTGTCTCTGACAGCCATCATATTCCCTCACACACAACCCCTTATGTCTTTTTATATATTCGTAAAGCCCTAGAAGCCACACAATTAACTTACAAGGCAAAGCTCATAGGTGTCCATGACAATCTCTGGCCACACCTCTGCTCCAACACAGAATCTTTCCCACACTGAGATACACCTGTGTGCTGACTGTCTGGAAGGCACCAAAATGCTCCTCTCACAGCTGTGCTTACCCATCCCAATCTTCACTACTGGAAATCCAGACAGACAAACTGGCAGGGAGCTCTAGAAGAGTCATCAGTCTGGATGATGAGGGAATCAGAACTGCAGGGCATATTCTACCTAACCCCAACAGAGCCAGCACCTTGCAAGGACAGGACATGCACCACTATTCTCTACCTCACTGTGGGTGTTAGGAATACAGACACCTCCTTACCCACAGCTTACTTGCTTCAGATTTTTCCCTGCTCTGGAGTGCCCTGATGTTATGTCAGTCTCACTGTAACCGCAGACATGTATCTAAGAGCCACCTTCAGTCCTTGGCTACAGAGAAAAAGAAATAGCATGCTCTAGCAACAGAATGCATCCATCCAACACCCACTGCAGGTCTCAATAACAACATACAGCATAGGAAGTAAATACTAGGACCGTACAAGAAATTCCACTTTGATGCAAGTGAATCATCCTGCCATATCTTTTTATTTTCATTTTATTTCTCTACTAGTCCTATATTCTGCAGTGTTAGTAATCCAGCAGGAAGATCCCTGAGCTACCTTTCTGCATGTCTACATGTCCATGGTAGTCTAACTGCAGTACCAGAGCGCTGAACTAGTACCTTATTCTTCAGGATGCTTTGAAACCAGTGGAAGCATAAACACACTTCTCACACCCTGACTAGACATCCTCACCTTGGTAAGTGCAGCTCAGTTGGACCTGACAATACAGGACTCCCAAGCAGCAGCAGACTGGAAATTACCTGATGATTTTTCAGTTCTTCCTGAAAGTATTGCACAGTATTCTGAACACCAGCAGCAAAAACTGACCAGCATTAACTTTGCTTAAAGTTGTGAGTTCTCCAAGGAGACAGAAACATCTGGTCCAGGTCAAGGAAGAGTCAAGACATAGCTTGAGCCTGGTTCCCATCTGAAACACTATTCCCGAGCTGTCAGGATAAGATTTGTTTTACATTTTCACAGAATATTTATTTTTCTACAAAAACATTATTTGACTTCTGCAAACTTTTGTTGAGGGAACTTTCCAAGAAGTTACATAAATTTATTACTTTATTCATGTACTTACTGAAGAAAGAAGTATTTAAAAACAAACAAAAACCCACAAAACAAACCAAACACTACTGGGCCACTTACACCTTCTGTTTTTTACCCATATTCGTATTGATCTACTTTTACTGTCAACTGTATAGCCTTACATTTTAAGGAGAAAAGAGGAAAGTTCTGAATCTAATTGTCTTACTTCTTGAGAAACACCTCTAAAAATCACCCAGATTACAGAACTTACAAACTTCTGTACACAGCCTGCTTTATGAGATTTCCGAGAGGAACCTCACTGCTTCATAAACCAGAATACACAATCAGATCCATCTTCACCATTGTTTCATTGATGCCAAGCCACAAGAGCCTACCCAGAACCGCGCACGTGCCCAAGGATCTGTGCCAAAATGTCTCAGAGCAGGATCAGGCCCCTGTAAGATTAGCTTCAATTCTGCTACTGCAGTAGCTCAAGGAGACTGCTATGACAGAGGCATCGCAGTGACGGGCCCTAAAATAATCAAGTATATAAAGATCTTTGTGCTCTCCACAACTGAAGCACAATTCTTAAAAATGAATGAAACAAAAAACTTTTGTATTTGTGAAATAAAAATCAGTTCTCTGGACGACAAGCAGGACCAGCATTCTTCAGACCAAGCTCCTTAAAATCTATAGGCTGTTTTCCCATTTATTTTGCTGGGTTTTTTTTTTTAGAATTTGTGTTTTCAATTGTTTTGGTTTTTTTTCTTGCAGACAGAATTACTAGAATAAAAATATGTTTCTCATCTCTCTCAGATGAAAACTCTGCAAGGCCCCTGTCCTAAGGATAAGCCCAACTGAGAAAAAAACTTAGTCCAAAAGATGCAAGTTTGTTCACATTTAAAAAAAGGTCAGCAGTTAAAAAACCTGATAGTGCTGGCTGGAACTGTAGAGCAAGGATAGGAGATAACTCCCTTGGGATCTCAGATTCACAGTATAGCATACAGACAGTTGGATTTGCAATCAGAAGGTGAACAAGATATTAAGAATTTTCTGTAAATCAGATTCTTGTATGATCAAGACTGTGTACCAACTGAGAAAACAGAAGTTATTTAAAACCCTAGGTGCACACAAGGCACAGTTCTGAACTGTACTAGCCTAAGAAACAAAACCACAAGATCCATGGATTCTCAGTCTAATCTGCTCTGAAAGACAGTCACTAGGTTTGCTTGTTTGTGACCTAATACGAAAGTACAAGTTCCAGCTTGGGACCTGAATTACAAAGTACCCCACAAAACCCCACACTGACACAACGCTGACCTCCTTCCAGGCCACTCGTGTCAATCCTTAGAGCAAGAAGCTCTGGCTGAAGAGCTGAACACACTGAAATATGTAGGTAGAGACAAAGCCTGACTTTACGAAGTCCTTCTGAGCAATAGGACATTTTAGCTCATTCTTAGAACCAGCATAAATATGTTTCTATCACCTTCACACATCTTGTACAACAAACAAAACATGCCTATGCATCCTTGCAAAAGTAATTTTCAGAGAATCAGGAAAAACAGATGGCAATATTCACACAGCATTGCATTAAGAAGAGACCTTGGTGTGGAAGAACAAAAGACCAGGTCCAAAAGCTGTGACCTGCAAGGATATTTTCCTATCAGGCAGCACAAGCTCTTAGATGTGGAAGAAGAATCCTTGAATTGAACTTGGATGCTAACAGATTTCTCAAGTCTGTAAGATCACAATTACTTAACCAGTAATCTACAAATCGACAGGTAACAGTTCACCACCATTTTTTCACCTACCAATATGAGAAAGTAATGTACATAGGGCAGATACTTTAGTAACAAAGAGGTAGTTGGTATAGTAAGTTTAACAGTCACATAAAAACTTGCAGGAAGTTTACAAATTCTGTACTTCATTCTGCCACCAGTCATCTGGTCTTACCTGAACATCCCTGAGTCTACTCTGCAATCTGCAAAATGGAGGTGGGGAGCACTGGTTCTGAAATGTTTGTAAAATGTAGTTAGTTGATGCCTGCAAAAGCACACAACAGAAGAGCAAAGTGTTATTACACCCTAAAAACATGCTGTTTAACAAAATATGTTATATATAAATAACAATACTACCTGTGCTCTACAACACACACTCCTAAAAGATTTTGTTTATAAATCTGTTTAGAAAGTGAATTGTTTTGATTCTCTGGTAGGATGAACCTGAAGTACATCACTCCAGAGAAAGAAGCGGGCACCTTTTTCTAGATCTTCACAATCAAACAAAACTGAGCCTCAGTGTAAAATTTTCCCCAAGTACTGTAACACAACTACAATTAGTGCAACTGCCATTTTATCCTGACAGGGCTAACTAAAAAAGCCCAACTAACAGCTGTGGACGACTCTTCTCAACTTTCTGCCCTGCTACTCACTACCAAGTTTTTCTTTCAGAGACTGCACAATACTTTACACAGGAAGAAGCCATAACCATTCCAAGTTTGTAAATGGAGAAACTGCTGTATTTGGTCTCTGTAGCTGAAAAGGATGTAGTGGCATACTCTACCTTTATTCTAAGGCTACCGCATACTTTCAACCACATTTGTAAAACTGGGAAATTCACACCAATCACCAGTACTGGTAAAGTACACATGATCCTTCAAGAAATCTCAATGAGATCCATGAAGATTTTCTTACAAGTCAGAATTTATTTCCATTGAACTCTATAACAAAGTTCTCACCGAACTCAGCATGACAGTGATTACACCTAATGGTGTGCAGCTCCTGGGCAACAGCATGGCTCTTTTTCAGATGGGAGATGGGGGAAATCACACATATGGTAAGCTGCCCCCGTCACTTTTGGTGTGTGGGAGAATAAAGTACTTGGGGAAGTGACAAAATCTGTTTTGCAGACAGTGCATAACATGTATGATACTTTGCAAAGGACATTCCTCTGCAGTTTACCTTACACAAACTTGGAGTGCTCAGGCTAAGACAGTGCACCTGCTTTTCCACTCCCTCTACGCTTGGCTAGGGCCACCATGAAAGCAGACTGCTTGGCAGAGACACTACTTTGGTTCAGCACTAGCAGAAATGCTTCTGGTTCCTCAGTTTAAAACAGTTCCCAAAAAAAAACTGGCCCGTCATCTAAATATGGACTGCTGGTTGATTATTTCACTAAGTTAATCTGACTAACTTTCCAAAGAAAGGGAAAAAACTGAGTTTTAACTGCAGTGATGGGACACCACCACCACCATCACCCACCGTCACCTCTTCCCCTGCCCCCCAGTAAAAAATAAAAAGGAGTGAGGGTGTCTCATTCTTCTGATCAAGTGCTACTGATGTTGTTACAGCAATGTTTTAAACACACACTGCTCCTAGCTGGTTTTGCCACAATCCCTCAGACTAACACAACCAAATTCTGTTTAGCAGCCTCAGTGGAACTGCACAAGCTGACATCAATTCTGATTTCAGACCAAAGTGAATTTTACATCCAGATTTTTTAGCCTGACCAGTAGCCCATATCAATGTAACCTAGCAGGAAAACACTGCTAAGCACATGCTGAGTAACAGGTTTCTCTGAGACATTTCAGACAGACCACTGTCAAAGATACCAATTCTCCTGATAAAATCTTGGCTCCAATACTTATTTTCTGAAAGGAAGGAAAGCTTCAACATCTCACATGTCTAAGGGGGAATGTGGGGGGAAGAAGCAAGTTAGGACAAGAATAATTCAATCCTATGAAAATGCAGTAATTATAAAATCAGACACATTGTAGAATCACAGAATGGTTTGGGTTGGAAGGAACCTTAAAGATGATGTAATTTGAACTCCTCGGCCATGAGCAGGGACATCTTCCACTAAACCAGGTTGCTCAAGCCCCATCCAGCCTGGCCTTGAACACTTGCAGGGATGGGGCAACCACAACTTCTCTGGGCAGCCTGTGCAGCTGTCCCATCACAGTAAAGAATTTCTTCCTAATATCTAATCTAAATCTACTCTCTTTCAGTTTGAAGCCATTCCCCCTTGTCCTGTCACCACCTGCTCTTGTGAAAAGTCCCTCTCCATCTCTCTTACAGGCCACATGAGGTACTGGAAGGCTGCTACAAGGTCTTCCTGGAGCCATGTCTTCTCCAAGTTGAAAAATTCCAACTCTCCCTGCCTGTCCTCACAGGACAGGTGCTCCAGCCCTCTGATCAACTGCATGGCCCTCCTCTGGACTTGCTCCAAGAGGTCCATGCGTTTATTATACCGGGGATCCCAGAGCTGGATGCAGTTCTCCAGGTGGGGTGTCACAAGAGCAGCACAGAGGGTGAGAAGCAAAGCATTCCGCTCAAACACTTATGTTAAACAAAAGCTAATTGTTTTAGGGCAGTTAAAAACCTGAATGCTTCAGCAATAAATAGCTCCTATTAAAAAAGTTGCCTATGTGACTACTATATTTTCTTACTGATCTTGAATCAAACATAGTGAAAATGAAAATGACGACCACTTCAGGATGAGTGATTCATCTTACTTTGGCTTGTTCTCTTAAGAGTAAGAAATACTCAGTAATTTTCCTGTTTCATTTTTTAAAGAAGGTTTTCTTTTTATTTCTTTATAAAAATTGACCATTTTATACACTTGCAACCTGCAATAGCATTTTGACCTTTGCTTCAATCTTCTTCTGATTTCTGTTCAGCTTTCTAATCTTATCTTTTCATATTGAGTTATACTACACACAATAACTGCTGAGACTCTGAATACCCTACACATTCATACAAAAGAATATAGAAAAACGGGACAGAGACAGGACCATGAAACCTATGTTTGCACCAGGGAGTGCAGGCCATAAAACCACTTCTTGAAGTGTGTAACTCCTCCTTTTTGGGTGGCAGGGGCAAAACTGCATTTGTACACAGCTTGTGTAACTGTACTACCAGGCCTCGGGCACACTCGGCATTTCTGAGCACAACCCTTCTCCTACCTTAGCTCTAACTCTGCATTCCTTAATGGTCACAAATACCGCTACACAGTTCCCCTGCTGCAGAAAAAACACGTGGAGCTGCAGAGTCAATACATGTTATCAAGCTCTTTGACTGTTCAGATGCTATTAATATTTTGGTAGGGTAGGGGTTAGAATTCGTGTCAGCCACAGAGTTGCTATGCATATATACCAGTTTTTTTCCTTATTTCTTTTCCATCTAATACATTAGCAATACATGCAGCATCTAGTAACAACCTGGTTTCATGTTTTGCTTTCTCTTACCAGCAGTGCTAGATTCCTTCCTGGATGTTGTGAAGTACCCCCTCAAACATTAAAGTCACATTCACATGCCACTTAGTCAAAAGGAAAGCTTGTAACAGCAATTTTAAAATAATTATTGTTTTTAATGTTAAGTAAATATCTGTGTAAACAGAGATCTGTTGATCTCTATCTTTTAGAAGCTACAGAGGGGTCTAGCACCCACAGAAAAAGAAAGATTAATATGGCCACAGTGTTACCTAGTGAGCTACTCTGCATTCTTTAATGGCAGAAGACGCCCAAGGCATCTGCTATTACAGATAGGAACTGGATAACAGATGCTTAAATAATCTAAAAAATATATATTCCGCTTAACAGATACTGCTACAAATGAACTCTTTCTGAACTAAGAAATCATATCCACATTTTAGATGTTATTGTTGCTAGATGTATTTTAACAAAAAAATACCTAACTGCAATTTGCCTTTAAATTATTACAAACCAATGTCAAATTTTACTGTAATATTATGTAACTCAATTTATATTAAATTAAAATAAATTGCAAATGTTTGATGTCAAAACTGTAAACAAAGCTCAAATACTCAACAGGTAAGTCTTCCTTGAAGTACATGGAACAAGCAATATGTTTAGAACTAAGTTACCTGAAAGTAAGAACTAAGTACCTTCCATTGCATCTGCAGAGTCTTTGCTTCGTAAGTCACTTAATGGCACATCCTGTAAAGCTGGGAAACTAACTGGGAATTGAAAAAGTAAGATCATTCGTTTTCCCTCTCATCTGAGAAAACAAAGAAGTTTGAGTTCTGCTGGTTCTAAAAGCTTGCATTCAGTTAAGCACAATCAGTTACTTTATTAGGGATAATACTTTACTTTTATTTTAAGTGCAAACTCTATTTGCATCTACTTGTGTTTGTGCATCAGTGTGATTTTATTAAGTAGGACATTTTTAAAGGCCATAATTTAAAAAAGGCTTAATTTGTCATGTCCTAAATAAAAACTTTCTTAACAGTTGTAATCTAAATAAATGCACATAGGCCATGAAATCACTTAGAAAGTGTGCAGGTATACGGTGCATGCTCTGAAATAACAAAAAAAGTAGTGTCTAATTTAGTGTAAAGGCTATATTTAGCAACGTATTTTAATGGTTGTCTACCAATAGAGACTGCTTCTGAAAAAACAAAAATACCAAAGCAAAATGAGATTACAAGCACCAATTTAAACCAAGTATTTATTGACCAAAATCCTGATTTAAATCAGTTCAGTAGGTATAACTGGAATGCAAGGCAGCAGACACGTGAGCGTACGTACAGAGGGGCTCACAAGGGCCAGGAATACGAGGCATAAAACCCTCCCTGCTTTCAACGTGCCTGCCCCCACTCTCTCCTTCAGCCCTGCCTCAATCTCTGCAAAGCCTGTTAGAGCTCCACAAAACACCATCCCTCACTCAAAGATTTTTTTTTTCCCCCTTTAGGATTCTTGAATAAGAGAAACACATACTGTCCCCACTGCAGACCTGAATTGTGCCCTTCTCTCATGTAACCCATTGCATGGGCATGTCTGTGATGACAGCCTCACCTCCCGTTTTGATTTCCCTCTTTCTGCGAAGAGTAACAGTAAACGTCAAATGCAGCCCTGTGGGTCCATCCAGGAAAGCAAGACTACACACAGAAACCAGATCAGCCTTGGCAGAGAAACCAGCAGAACACTTCTTAGACAAAACACAGTATCTGGTCAGTTTTCTCAGGTGCTTCTCTCCCTGCACTCCAGCATCCTCTCACTCACTTCGGCCCCACCAGCACACGGCACAGCAAAACAGAAAGCTCGACAGGGACATCCTCGAGAGTCCACTTCACTATATAAATAAATAATCCATTTCCTCCACACATATCTCTCAGGAGGGCAGGCTCTTCCTCTACTGATTAAAAACCAGGAAGACTTTGCAGGCACACAGACCCAAAGCTTTGTTTGGAGCTCCCACCTGAACAACAGGCCAGCCCTGAGTAGCAGCAAACCAAGTGATTTCAAAACCTGCAACTGAGTATCCAGATCCCTTCCACAGCTTCCTCCAAAGGACCCTGAAGGATCAAACCATGGTGAGGGCCCTCACCGTGCGAGATTTTGCCTGGGTCACCTTTAACCATGGACTTTATTTACCTTCTGCTGCTTTGGTACACAGTGCTGTGGCAAGACAGGTGACCACAACCACACACAAGAGATGCAAGGAAAATACTTAACACTCAAAAATTGTTTTACACACACACACAGAGAAGCAATTCTCTTATACCAATAGAAATCGCATAGTAATGAGAAATGGACAAATTCAACCATTACACTTAGTTATCTGTCATTCACTTCCCTTATTTAAGGTCTTCTATACTAAGAAATAAAGTTAAAAACTTCCTTTCCTTGCTCTACTTCTGACATTTGTGCTCTTTATTTAGACTAACAGTTTTAAAAGAATGGCACTGGAGCTTCTGCTTACCCTTTCAGCACTAAAACACATTTTTAATCAATACAACAGAGGAAGTAAATTGTGAATAATTGCCTGCATTAATATATTTGCTACCAGCTTTGTCATTCTTCAATTTGCACACACCAAATTTCCCCTTATAAACACCTCTGTTTCCCCAAAAGCAGCTGGAAATTAATTATGCTGTTTTTATTTTCTTATTAATTCATATGCTATAGTTCTGTAATCAGTGCAGGATCATGCTGCAATTTTGCATACTTGTTTCAAAATGCATTATGAGCACTTGATGATTGATCTTTAACACAATGTATGAAAGAGCATCTCAAACAAATTAGAGGGAATACAACTAAAAGAAACTTAAATAAGAAGAAGAATTACACACATTTTCAAACAAGAGCTAAACCCTGAAACTCACAAGTTTGTGGCATGGAGCACTCACCGATTAGAAATGAGCCAGGCAGGAAGTTTACACTATTCAACATGAAATTTGGATATAAAGAACACCTGAAGCCATATTTACCAACACAGTGGAGGTGAAAACGCTACTTCTTTCCAAATCTATCATCTCTGACCATCGATTTGCAGTACATCAGAATGCTTTCTTTCCCTAGCCAGACAGCCAACTTGGGAAGCAAAACATACTTGAACAAAATGGCTTACATGTCAGAAGACTTATCATCTACCAAATGGCATTCTCACACTTCATGCTCTTCCACCCTCTTCCCATTTACAGGAACTCAGCATAGTTCAGCAATGTCTCTCTCTATTCCCAGCTCTTCCTACATGGCTCACCATCAGGTCAGGGACAGCCCGTAAGCTCATGAGCTGATCACTGAGCACAACAGGTGCATGACCCTGGCAGGACTATCTACACATCAATAACTACGAATAATGTGAAATCTGCAGCTTTCCTGAGGAGTTACAGGCCACCAGGAACTTCAGCCAGCAAACCTGCAAACGGGCACACATTGCTGATGCAGGTCTGGTTCTGGCGTTTTGTTCAGGAATCCATCTGCACAGCTGTAACTGCTGGATTGGGCTCTTCAGCCATTAGGTCACGAGAAACTGATGTTCCTGTACTTCACCCCATAAGTCAGCATGGTCTTGCTAACTGCAGTTCACTGTAGGCAGGATGTGGCTCAAAGACCACCACTTAGGGAAAGCAAACCCAAACATGGCCAACCACAAAAATGTCTTTTTCATCAACCTGACAAAAAAACCTCAGTTCCTTCCAACTTTCACGGCCAGATTTTATTGCTGAACATAATGTTTCAGCTCCACTGATTTTAACAGTTACTTCACACTGAAGAGGATGAAATGAGGTAAGAAATCAAGTCCTCCCTCACTCCTTCCATTCTCACCTAATGATTTCTTTATCCAGCTTCGCCTCCAAATTTCTCATGAAGTCACTCTTAAATATTGCTTTGACAACCACAAAACAATGCATTCTCTCACATACAAAACCAAAAACTTAGAATTATTTGTTGCATAGGAGAACACACAGGCTGAAGAGGGAAAATGTACTATTCTACTGCAAGAGAGACAATCCTAACTAATTACTGTGTGACATGCTTTCTCCCACTGCCATTGCTGGGTAACTCTTATCTGTGCAAGGCATGAGTACAAATGAAAAACAAATATTCCAAACAAAAAGACAGACAACTTCTAACAAGGCTTAAGTTTAAAAGACCTCATGTAGCCAGCAGAAAAAACACATTGGGGAAAGAAGTGAAAGGTATTGGTTGAAAGCCATCAAGCACTGAAGCACTGCCTGAGACTCAGCAGCACGGCACAGTCACCAATCCTTCACCCAGCTCACCAATAGCACAGGACCTCCTCACTTGAATCCTGCAACGGGCCAGCTCAGTTCTCATCAACAGAGCCAAGGAGCAGACCTTTAATGCATGTGCCTGACCCTGTCACGGGGACCTCTGGGTTTCAGAAGCTCAGGATGAAGCCCCTCCCTGGAGCGCAGGTGGCAGAAATCTTCCTGCTACTACACCTGTGTAAGGGGAGAGTGATCCCACAGCCAGGAACACAGTTAGGGGGGGCTCTACAATGCCTCAAAGCAGACAATTTGCTATACACATTATGCCTTTCAGAAAGAAAATACCATAAAACCCCGAACAAAACACCACACAGCCAGAGGGAAGACACCTTCCCACTTTCCCTCAGAAAGGGAAGGTGTAGACAGGACTTGATAAGCTTCTTGTCAAGACAGCTTCCACTTGCATTAAGTTCCATAGATCCCATGTTGTGCAAGTCCACTGAATTATTTTTATCTTTGCTGAATGAGGCTCTGTGACATTAAGGGTCAATAAAATGCTGCTTCTTACTTTCAGCATTTGCTACATTTTATAAAATCTCTTATATAGAGACACCCACGTGGAAGATTTCTGACAATAAAAATTCCAGGCTTCCTAAGCAACTGATTTTCTTAGTGTACTCTCATAAAATCCTGTTAACTTTCCTTCCCCTCGCTAAAAATTGAAATTTTGTTGTACTAGGTTTCTTTGTACTCAGATATGCCTGAAGCTAGCTTATTTTCACATGCTGAATTGTCCACGCTCATAAGGACTTGCTATTACATTATGCATTTGTGTGCTATAAAGGAAAAAGTACAAACACTAAAAGTGTCAAAACCATGCTCTTCCTCTTTGTTGATTCACCTTTTAGGTAATCAAATTTATAAACATTAGAAATAATAAAATGCTGCTACCATTGTGAGAATACTACTAATAGGTCTACACCCAGGCATTAAGTGTGCTTTACTCCTCAAATACGACTCTGATTTTTACATCAAATTTTTATTTTAAGTAACAAAACACCAGTAAACAGCAAATCTGAAAATCTTACATATGTTTACTGGCCCTAGAAATTAAAGTTCAGTAAGCAATTTACCCTATTCATCACAATACTACCAGAGTGCCAAAGTAGTTGCTTCGGTCCAATCCATGTTTTATAAGAAAATCGGTTGTAATTTTGCATTAGATTATGAATACGAAAAAATAATTTAATTGTGAAGAACTATTTCACATGAATCACATTTTAAAAACCTCGCTATGAAGAATCATTTTATTCCTTGCATTAACTTTACTAAGTTAGCATTAAATAAATAGCGGGAATAAATACTGCAATAAACAGCAAATTAAATACTATGTTTACTGGCAAAAATTGTTAAGTAAGCCCTCCTCATACTTTACACTGTCTTGTCAATAAATATAACCAAACTGTAAGTCAGTAACCTCAACAACATTCTGAAGGTGGGATTTTTTTTTTCTTTGAAGCAGCGTTATGAATGAAACTGGAGTATTAGCAAAAGATGTCCAAGCGGCACAGAATTCAGTGAGACTACTCACATCTCAAGACAGGCTCTTACTAAGAAAGCTTCAGAGCAGTAGCATACACCGAAGGAATGGACACAAAACTAAGGAGTCAGATGCACATTTTATTCCATTCCCTCCTAATGGTAACCTGCTAAGTGACTGCAGGCAAGCCTACGCTCCTTCACAGCTTTTTATCTCAGATGCCTAAAACAGGGGAAAAAAGATGATTGTTCCTGATCTTGAGGTATGTGATTACAGTACGGCTTGTGTACTTCACCAGACAGGACAGAAGCACATAAATAAGGCAAGGCCTACAACTGCCAATTATTAATAATATCACTATTATTGCGAGAACAGTATGTGCTTTTTACTTTTTCAAGCAGTGCAAAACAGCAGCCCATCAAGCCACTCTTAAAGTCAGAGTAATCCTTATGCTGGTTCAGATCTTACCCCTTCTGAAACTATCAAGGGTGACAGCTCTAGGGAGTCTTTTGTGAAATTCCCATGCCCACCAGTACCACACTCACCCCACTGCTCTCAGACAGAAACACTGTATCATTACTGATCTTAAAACAATAAAACAAAATAAAAAGGAAGTAAGTCCTAATAATCTTTTGACATGAAACAAAACAAAAAAGCTTCTGGCAGTAATACTCCAGGAAAGGGAGAAACATGGTAGAAGGAAAAGAAATAATACTACAGAAGTCAGCAGGATGACTTCTACCTATTTCTACTCAAGAGTATTTTGAAATACATATGATTATAACTTCAATCCAGCTTTATAGACCCCTAAGTAATAATGAAAACATGAATTATTAAGTTTACAGTAAGGTACAACAGTATCTATACTGCTTTGAAAAACTTAAATCACTCATGAAAACTGTCCCAATATACAGGTGCCATATGATTTAATGATACAGGGAAGTACTTTCACTCTCCACTTGGAGGTGACAAAGGGATATATGGCTATGCTTCTAAAAGTAAAGACCTTGGAAGCCACCAGCAGGCCACAGCAATGCTGCTGATTCCACTGGTGGCCACAGCAGGCCATCCCCCACAACAGGGCACAGGAAGTCCAACTTGGGTCTAAAATTTGGAAAGCGGCCTCTGGTTTTGACTACATCACTTGCCAGAGTTCAGAGACAGCCTGCAACACACTGAAAAATTAAAGTGAGTGCTTCAGTTCAGTTCCAATTTTAATTTATAGTACCTTCCTCCACCAAGGAACTGCCTTCAGATAAAGAGGGGGATCTGAACACTACACAAGCCATGTACCTTTGAAAGAGAAGCAGTGTCTCACCTCCCAGGTGTCCAAATTTCATTGCAGGTACATTTACAAACTTCACACCACAGGTCTCATCTAGCTTACCTGCACTTTTTCCACCACCACATGTGGTGGAAGAGCAACTCATTCCAGCTCACTCGGACAAGATCTCCTCTCTTCACATCACTCCTTCCCCAGCTCTCTGCCAGAAGACTGCCCTGCCTAACGCCATGTTCATGAGCTCCAGAGGCACTGCGCATCCTCAGCCCACAGACCGCGAGCAGCAGCAACCTGGAAGAACTTTAAGCTCTGAATGCGAGCAATCGTATCGGTGAATTTAACAAGACTTGTCACTTGCTTCAAGATATTCACATGCTTACAGGATCGCCAGCTACGGAACCACTAATTTACGAACAAAGTGTATTAAGAGCATTCTGGATGAACAGGAAAACCATTAGTTATAAAATAATTGCATGATTACCTCTGATATTTTATGTGGAAAACTGACATTTAATATCTTTAATTATTCACACAACAGCTACGAAAGAGAAAGGTTTTCTTCCTTGAAGGGAAAAATAAACATGGACAAATTCCTCTCCCCATCACTCCTACACTCTTCTCCTAAATAAACCTCCTGCTGAAGCCAATGGAAGTTTTGTAGGCAATGAGCTTACAGCAAGCAGCCCCCAAAAAACTCCGAAGTGTCAAGGGCAAGCTTCTTAAATATTCTGAGTTTACCTCCACACAGAAACCAGCTACATTTCTGCTAAATTACATGCCTGTTCGACGTGGTTTATCAGCTTGCTATGCCAAGAGGGACAGTAGCGCGCAACAAACTTTTGAGAGCATGGGCCAATTTTTGAAGCATCCACAAGCTCCCTTGCTAAGCAGCTCATCACCTTCTATCTTGTAACACACCAGCCCTGCACTGGCACTCACCAGACCAGAACTCCTGTACATCAAGACTGAATTACTAAAATCCACTCATGAACAGCTACTTTAGTGAGAACTGTGTAATAAAAGAAATCTTCCCTTTTACCAAAATAAAAGCTCCCTAAAGTAAATGGAGATTTCTAGTCATGGACAAATCCAATGAAATCTCTATTCTCACCTTAACTAGGCACATTATTTTTACTGCCTTTTTTTTAAGCTACAAGGAAATGTATTTCTTCTCTTCCTCTAAAACTTTCGTTATGCTTTTTTTGTAAAAAAGATACCCTACCCTTTTCTTTGTTCAAGCCAGTTCAACATCAGGCGAGACATACATTTAGCACTATGCACAAAACCAAGGTCCACTCCTCTCCAAATGTGGGAAGATTAGGATCACCACTTCACTGCCAGATCAACATTCCGTGCATCCAAAAGACTTCATAACAAAACTAAAACCAGATAATGACTCAAGACCTGAGTCAAGGTCTCTGAGCTATTCTTGTTCAGTATCCTTTACTACTACTCAAAATAAAGAAAATGTCCTTAGCACTTGCAGAACTCTCATCTGACTCTTACCTGAAAACACAGAAAATTAAGTTCAGAAATCAGTACATTTGTATTCAGCCATAATCAACATTTTGAACTCTATCTGCCAGTTTTGAATTTCCAAACACATTTTCCCTTGGAAAAAACTGTTGCACCAATTACTCTTCACAGAACACGAACCTTTTCAGTAATGCCATAAAACCAAAAGCAATATTCTTCTATGCAACTAGCCTGTCACGAAGAATTTCAGTAATTGAATTTGTTGCATATACTCAGACCTACACATACCAATCACACTGCACACAAAATCCAAAACCCCGAAATTTGGGTGTAAATCTGCAGGAACTGGTGAACAGTAGAATTCTCCCTTCAAACCAACTTCCCACTGTGGTTATCCTAGCCTTAACACTAGCTCTGTGGTCATAGTATCACACCAGAACAGCTGCTCCCAACAGCGCCCTTCAAGTCAGCATGTTTGGGACCATCACTTATCCGAAGTCTGCTATACACTGCCTGCAAAAGGTCAAGAGTATGTTATTAATCACTTGCATTTATGAGTACTAAGCTTACCCGAAATACATGTCTTGTCTTGTTTTTAATTATGTACAGAATAGTGCCAAAAAGAAATGCTACCTCCCACTTCCCATTTTGGGCCAAATGCAGGTCAGTTACACCACAGGTGATTGTATGAGAAGTGCTCCAAGTGCCACTCATTTTATGTCATCTACGAACATGACCCCAAAAATTTAGAACCTCTTCTTTAAACTACCACTTCCACTTCAGCTTAAAAGGTGTCAAACCCTTCAAAAGTTATCATAACTTTTCCCAGCATGCAAATTAAAAAAAAACATTGTTGTGTACCTGAAAGCTTAGGAATACCAGTAAATTAGTCACAAAGACACATCTTTCAAATTGATTGGTATCTGCATTCATCAATGCCAAAAGAAAAAACAGTAACACAGAAAGAGCATGGATGGAATTCTAATTAGCCTCTCAGTTTATGTGTTAAAACTGAACAAACTCCTGTTGCAGCAGCATTAAAGTTCTGCTAAACTTCTCACTGATTCTTGACCTCCAGAGTTTTCTAATTACCTATTCAGTTTATATTCTCGTAGTTTTCTACCACTGAATTTTAAAAGGGCTTTACACGCTCATTAAATTTTCGACCTGTGTGTTGCACTTTGCATATTCTATTGTTACTCTGGTTTAAAACTTTTGCCCTAAGTCAGTCAGCTGATTATCTTTACAAAGTTTAAAGGGAAAAAAACACACAAGAAAAAAGACAGAAGTGAAGAGAGCTCTGATTATGCACAGCCTCTTAATTCCCAGGTTATTTGGATGCACCTCTACATACAAACTTTATATTCCAGCAATTGCTATTAGCATCTGGAGAGACGACATGTTTTCTGAGGTGCTAAAACCAGAACAAGCATCTTCCTCATAAAAAGTGACAGCACGAGGACCTCTGTCTTACCAACAACCACCAAGTTCTTTTTCCATGTGTACAGTTTACATACTTACCCAGGAAGGCAAATGGAAATTACAGACAGATGAAGATGAAGCTGTCTCAAAGCCTTTGTCATGTGATAGTGACCTATAAAGTATCAAATAAAGGCACATCATCAGCACACCATGATTTTACAATATTGCAACTCACCACATCGCCAACAAGAGGAGAGATCCCAAAACTTGAAACTTGCTTCCTCCTCACCCTCACCCCAGCTAAGTTATCATTAAAACAAGATGACAGTCACAGGAAACCGTAAGGAGCAAACAAAAGCTGCACCGTGTCTTTAAAGGGCATTAGGAGGGGGCAAATGGAGCAAATCATCTGAGTGTGCATCAGCAGGGTGGGTTATTTTTCCTCTGTCTCTCTCTCTCACACGGATGCATGTTTATGAGCACGCAGAGACACATACACATACAGTGATGCATCACGTAATTATTTACATGCACACACAGTAACACTCGCATGTTTTATCAAAATAGAAGACAGAAAGTTGACCACCATCTGCAAGGAGGCATACATAACAATAACCCCCGGGAACTTACACAAGTGAGCGATCAATCCCCCTGCGTGGATAAGCCAAACAACGCAAAAATTAACAACAAGAATAAGCAGCCAGACCGCAGGTACGAGATCCACCCGGTAAGAGAGACAGACAGACAGAGCGACGGACGAAGGCTGCAAGGCTGGAGCACAGTTTCAGGTAATGCCCGCTGCCCCCCGGCAGAGCCGCCCGGAGTGCTGCGGCCGCCCAGCCGCCCCTCCACCACCGCAGCCCGCGGGGAGCGACCCCCGGCCGCCGCGGGGGAGCGGCGCTC
>VZTI01003037.1:210677-250909 GCA_013397865.1 Struthidea cinerea | reverse complement strand
GGCATCCTGGGCTGTATCAGAAATTATGTCTCTGGCTTTGGACCTGACACTTGAAGAGAGACATAAATCCCCCAGGAGAAATGGCAGCATGACTGAAAATCTTAAAAACATGTCTAAGACAGAAAGACCAAATGAGTTAGGATTGTTCTGAAAAGAGAAAACTGTGGTGAGTCATGAAGGTAATCCTTTCATACAGTTGAGTTGCTGCAGAAAAGAAAGATTCAAATGCTTCTCCACACCCAAAGACTTAAAATGCAGCAAAGAAGATTTAGATCAGGCAGACATCAAGGGAAGCTTTCTGATGGTAAGAATAGTTAAGGACTGGGGAGGATTGTCCGTGGAGGTTGTGGAATCTCCATCTTGCCAGCTTTTAAAAAGCAGATTGATGCAAATAAAGGTAGAGACAAAGACAAAAGATTGCTTTTAAAATGTGTCCTTTGGTCTTTCATATCACTGTGATTCAAATGCAGAATGAGAGCCATATTGCTCTACCAACCTCATGGGGGCTTTCCTAGGATATTAATGAGTATTTACAAGACAAGGAGTGCTGCACAGATACATACTCCAATGTAATAGATAAATCACAGTCCTCGTGTCCAACAGGGAGAGGGGAGAAAGAGCAATCAATGCTGCATCCTTTCTAGTTTCGCTGTCATGGGTAATTGATTTGAAAATGTTGCATGTTACATGTGGAAACTGAGGCAGGGGACATGACGTGCCCAAAGTCACATGGCAAATCATCGGCAGAGCTGGAGCAGACCCCATGTATTTTGTGGTCACTGAACCACAGCAGCAAATGCCTGGAGCATCAGAGGCCCTGCATCATGACCCGTAATGTGTGTTCTGGCACAGAGACAAGCCATGGTTAGCTGTACAAAATACTGTTGTCCTCTCTGGTGTCTGAATAAGAACATGCTGCCCGCCGTCATCTTATGCTCTTAGAAATTTTAGGACAGCAAGTACCATTACAAGACCTTGCTGTCCTAAAATTTCTAAGAAATTCAGGCACATTCTTCAAACTGTACACTTCTGCAAGGTAGCCAGATAGGTAGTCAGGTTGATACAACTTTATTATGACTTTTCACTGTGTGTCAGTGGGTTTCCCCTGAAGAAATGACTAATAACATCAGTCTGCGTTTCCCCAGTTTTCAGCCAAATCACAAGGGCTTGGAGCAATATACATTCACCAGAGCAGTAATTAGAAGGACCCTTGGTTATCCTGGAAATGAGATTCAGATGGCAGAGATAAAACTGGTAGATGCTAAAACACAGACCCCCTCTCTAAAGTTCTGGGAGATGAAATGGCCCTGCTGTATATCACATCTCACTGCAGTAAATTGTGGCTGATGAAGTATCAGACATGGGAACTCTGAACTACCGAGGTGCCTCTAAATGAGCTCCGGACCTTGGAGAGCCAAGCCCCCTCTTGCATGAAGGGTAGGCAAGGAAAATGCATGCAAGCCTTTGTTCTGCCTCTTGGCGCAGGGGAAACATGCTCTCCACAGTCTGTGAGCAGCGTGGCTCCATCCTGCGGGGTGCTGGAGGCTCCCAGGCGCTCTGCCCCTTCCCCTGCACAGCTGGGTTTGATTAGGAGGGCAGCACTCTCGCTGCCTTGACAACTAGCAGCACAGCTCTGCTTTTCAGGCATGGTAAGTGCTTGCAAAGTGATGGCCCCTCAAGGAGAAGGGACATTTCCAGTACAGAAGCTGAAGTTTTCCTTGTGACAGCAGGAGATGCTGTCGAGTCCTTATTTGCTGGATTTACTGGCTTCCACGCAGGCATGCTGCCGGGAGACCGCTTGCTGTTTGATGGGGGCCTGAAGTTTAAAGCTGCTTCCAGAGTTTTGTTGAGACAGACAGAATTCTGTCAACAGCACACCAGACAGAGAATCGTTAATAAGAACACACTTTGGGATGCTGCTGTGTGCATGCTCTCTTCCTGGTGGTTGCAGTTCTAAACTAATTAATTTCTGTGATCTGAACCATTCTTTTTTATTAGTAGTACCAGCATGTGCAGTGCTGCATAGTTATAGATGATGTGCTCTCTCTGGGGATCCTATCAGCATGCCATTGTAGGTCTTCACAACATGGAGAGAAATGTCTCCTATGCTTCCTCAGCAGTGTTAAATTTTTTTTCAGATTGTTATTTATTTCCCTTGAACTCATTCTGCTTTCGCCCTCCTCGTGAGCTCTGTGTTTGCTCCTTATGGGTTTCAGGGGCTCTTCAGCTCTGTCCTTGACTCTGACTGCTCAGAGTGACCTTTCTGATAATTCTTCTTCCCTCCCTGGGGCTGAGGTTTGTGGGTAAGCCAAACTCGCAGTTTCCTTGGATAATCTGACTTCATTATTTTCATTGTCAGGGGAGTGTGAGGTTCTTCTGCTCCTTGGTGCACAGCCTTCAGGATGAGTGATACATGGGTTTCTCCTATCTCATGACAGATAATCTTGACAAGGCTCCTCTTCTCTATTGCTCGTCTCACTAGATACAGCACAAAAACACAAACACACACACACACACACACACACATGGTCCTGCTTTGTGCAGGGCCCCTTACCAGCTGCACTGAAAGGTCTTGTGGGATTCTCAGCTCTTTCTTGCAGCTCAGGTAGGAATGTGTCTACCAAGGTTCCCAAAAGCACCTCTCCATGCATCTTTCATAATGTCCTGATTTGCAGAAGCTGAAGGACAATTAGTCAGTAATCACTGGCCTCTTTTCGAAACCTAATATAGGGCATAGCTGCTGCTTCCAGAGAGTGCTCCACTAATCATTTTTGTCATCTCATTCTTGGTTCGTTTTACTCCCAGTTCACCTCTTTCCCTTTTATTTTATTTTTTTTTCCCAGAAATGCACAAAACTCCATGTTCCACGCGCCCTTGGGTAGCAGCTGGAGTCTGTTTTTCACTGAACACAGAGCCGGTGCTTGGCTGCAGGAGACACAGTTGAGCATCAGTATTTGCAATCCCCGACATCACCAGGACCTTCTCGTTTTCAAGCAAGCCCTGATGTAGATTTTCGCTGTTGCACTTGGAGTCTATCAACTTCTGCTTTGTTTAGTACGGGAACACAAGCACCTCTGAATCAGGACCTTTTCAACACTGCTGGAGTGAAAACTTAGCTTGCTGTTGGCCAGTTCTGGCCCCCACACCTGGAGCACATCTGCCTCACGTATCTCCTAGCCTTTGAACTGCCTTCCATTGGCATTTGAATTTTTTTTTCTGTATTTCACTTGTTCTTTTCAACAACATTCATCTCTGTCATAACAGACTGCTATATTCTGAGTATAGATTTATCTGTGCAGATCCCATTCCAAATAACTATCTAAATAAACGTAATATTTCTTCTCCACAGCCATGTCGTTTGTTTTTTGCCTAGAAGCCTGAACATTTATTGATGAATCCATATTTGTACTACAGCAGTCTCTCTAATAATTTCTTTAGTCATGTTCTCTGTGGTTTGTAATAGTGCATGAAAGTGGAAAGGGAAGTTATGCAAATATCAATAATAATTACATTCTCTGTACGCATATTTCCTCAATATTTCTTGAAATTCATCTTCAAAATTACTTTTGCACAATTTAAGCAAATGTAAGCATGCATTTTAATAATTGTGGGACCATTTAAAGTGCAATCTCTACTCAGTTAATCCTTGCAATTAAGGAAGAACTGTAAATAAATATAATGTATATACCTAGAAATATGGTTGCCTTGATATTTACATATTTTACAAGATAGTAGGTTGGTCTTCCAATTCAAAGTGACAGTTTCATTGTTAGGGTAGATTTAACTGCTTTAATAAAGTGCAATATTGCCATAATTGATTTAAGAGAAGTTTCCAGAACTAAAACCTAACACCCTTGAATATGGAGAACTCTTTAGTCAATGATGTTTATCTGCTGTCACCATGTATTTTACATAACAATGATAATAATAATAATGCAGTCCTAGATTTCCACCATTAAAGGCAGTATCTCACCAGAGACTCCACATTCGAGAGAGAAATGTTTTATGAATGGTGGTTCCTCATCCTATTATTGGTTTTACAGAGGTTTCTGATGGTCTTTGTTGCTCCAAATTTGACCGATGTGTCTTCCAAGACTTTGAAGTCAGTAACACAACCAGCATGTGGTGTTTGATATCCTAACAGTGCTCTGGAGTTAAAATTCTCTCTGCCCATGGAGCCACCTCTCCCAGTCCTTCAGCCCTTGCTATGGTTCATCAACACAACAAGGCATTTTTTCTGCTCTTCCCTCCCCGGTGTTTTAAAGGATCACAGCTCTCAGAGAACATCTGAGGCGCATCATGCTCCTCCCAGCCATCTGAGGGTACTGCTGGGGCTCCCTTGTTCCAAGATGTGGCAGCTTGGTGTCTTTAAAGTGACTCTCAGCTGCTGCAGGGATCTTCTGCTCTGCATGTGACGTCTTTGGAAGCAAATGAAACAACAGGCTGAAGACAAGCCTCTTAAGGGCTGTTGACACATCATCTGTTTCACTGAGATCCAAACAGTCCTCAGCAGGATGCTACAACAAAAGTCACCCGGCCAAACCAGGATGCTTTCATATACGAGTTGATCCAGAAGCCGGGAGAGAAAAGATGGATCTCACCCACCTTGGCCTCCTCCCAAAGCAGCCCTACTGGGGATGTACCTATAAATCAACCACAATCAGCCATCTCCAGAAAGGGTCAATCCTTATTGTAAAACAGCACTTGCACAGAGCTGTAAATTTAAAATGCGTTTTACGGAAATAGACTGACGAGTTCTCTTCCCCAAAAGAGCTGACAGCTGCCTGTACCCCATCGAGCTACAGGGACCCTTTTAAAAGCAGTTGCTTACTCAGAAACAAGAGGCTGCCTGTAGCTAGCATCCAATAAATCACCACTTTCAACTTGGGTTGCACATTCTCAGATGTGTAATCAGAACACAGATTCATAGATTTTGAGGCCAGAAGGGACTGCTCTGATCATCCAGTCTGACTTCCTGCATAACACAGGTCAGAGAACATCACCCAGCAGCTCCTGCTGCGGAGGGAATTGTTGTGGCCCTCTTTTTCAGATGCTGCCGTTGCAGTGGCTGTCAACCAGTGAAACATGCTTATCCCAAACAGAGCACATCACCTTGTTCTGGAAGCCTTCCAAGAGAGAGAGCCAGGCTCAGATTATATTTGTTTATAAGGAGAAGAAAGAAAGGAAATGATCCCCCCGGAGAAAATCTGATGCTGCCCACCACCTTGTGGGGAATATAGTGTTGTTGATGAGAATAACAAATAGCACATGGCTGTTTTGGTATACCCTGGTAGACCCAGCACTGCACTGAGACCAGAGCAAACCAAAGGAAAATAAAACCTCTGTTACAGAAAATAGGGATACGCACCATAAGTACTCCCAGGGGACAAGAGATTTTGTACACCCCATTTTAGAGAGAGAGGGAAGGTTTGTAGGAAGAGGCAATATATTTTATTAGACCACCTGATAGATTTGGGGGATAAAAAGGGCACGGTATCAGACACGCAAGCCCTTCTTCACATCTGAAATATAATTTTATTGATACTGGCCTTAGGATATCTCGAAGGGCCATGGAGTTTTTTTACCTCATTTCTTGCAGGAGAAAACTTGTGTGCTGTCTGTCTGTCAGTCCCACCTAATTGCTTTTGAATCAGTCAATCGATTTCAATCACATTGTCAGGGGGAGGGGTAAAGGTTTTGCAGATATTACATTCTCTCACGTTTAAAGAAAATAGGTCACAAGGCAAAAGACATACCCAGATGCGTGCCCCTACGAGGAAAAATTGCAGGCTGATCATAAGACAATCCACATGGATGAGGAAAATAGGAAAGCAGTTTTCATCAGTTTTGCAGAGTGCGGCACTATTTGTTTTAAAAATTCAGATTCCCTCCAAAGGGTATCAAAAAATAACTCAGGTGTTAAACCCACCTTCTTTGAGCCCGTCTTAGTCACCTTTCCCAGCTCGCTGTCGAAACTGGCAAAGTTTGCTGATTTTCATACAGTAATTGCGAGCACTTTTTTTTCTTAACCTGTATTGCAACGATGATAGCTCATGGCTGTGGTTTCTGAGAGCCCCAGACAAATTCCCTTCTCCAAACATCTCACTGCTGACGGGTGAGCTTTGCACTGGAGCACAGATAGGAGCTATGAATCAACATCTGTGCTGTTGCATAAGATGTGGCAATGGCAATCTCTATCTCATGAGACCCTTGCTGTTTACTGAGGAATGGGTTGAGATCTAGGTCTGGAGTTCCCTTGGGTAACAATCTGCAACTGGGGAAGCTCCTCAGGCTGTGATTTGCTCTGAAAAACCTTTTTTTTCCACTGTGTCAGCCAAACCTTGACGAGAAGAGAAAAACAGCACAAAAGGTGTTGAAGAGACAGAAGGTGTCAGAAAACAGTGATCTGACAGCTCTTGCCTTGTGGGCAACTGTGCTGACACAGGGCTTTCTTCTCTTATCAACGTGTTTTGTAGTTTTGTCTCATTCTGTGTGTCCAGTAGCCTTCCCTACTTAACTCCCCTAAAGGCTGATTAAAATGCAACCTCGTTCGACTCCTCCTGTGTCTCCTTTTCCGTACTCCCATCCTTCTCTCCTCGTACAGTCTGGGATTTCTTACGGCTCTTAACAATTTTCACTGCAGGGCTGCCCCCAACTCTGGTGTCCTTCCTGGTGGAAACGACGACCTCACACTCGCAGCTCCAGGTTGGGAATCACAAAAACCGTTTTCCACTGCCAGCAGAGCACAGGGAGGAGCTCAAGACGATAGCACAAATCCTGGGGCAGCACCAGAGCAAGGGCAGCACCTTGGTGCTCTGAGTGCTATGGAGCTCTGAGTGGAGCTTAAGGAGTGAGACCTGAGGAATAGCTAGGGCGATGTTTTCTGAAGCGCTGCTGTTGCATGCTCCTCCTCCGCAGTCATTGAAACTGGAGCTTCCCCCCACCTCCCCGCAGTCTGACTTCCTCTATATTTAGCTACCCTACCTACTTACTTAACAAGGAACAATAATTTCTCATTTATTAAAATTCAGGCATGTTAGACACAAGGAAACGCATAGTGCAATTAGTCCTTGTAAAGGCAATGCTCTCTCCCAGGGTTCTTTTGCAAAAGCATCTCACAACCCCAGTCTTGACTTTAGCAAGGTCTCCAACGGTGTTGCAGGTGCAAACTTCTGCCTTTGACACATCAGAAGGCAGGAGCCTGAAGAGATAATCCAGATTATCAGCTCCACAAGAAGACAAATTAATACATATAACCACTACCCAACTACCAATACAGAGCTCTCAGACATACATGTTAAAACAATCAGCTAATTAGGAAATGGATTTTCTGTTTCATGCACACTCAGGCAGCTTCAAAGTGTAGTAATAAAATGTTAGCAACTAAGGAACCTGCAAGACTCATTTCAGCAAGCATTTTTTAAAACAGAACCTGTATTATAATCAAAAGAAGTGATACACTTACTTGATCTATTTTAAGAACCAAGCCAGCTCAAGGTCAATTGCTGATCAAGAACAATGGAGGAAAACTAGGTGAGATAATTTTAAAGACATTTGAATTAAGGCACGGGTCCAACCTGTTTGAAAGGTAATTTATAAGAAATTATCTTAATTTACATAATTCAAGTGGTTTTTACCCTGGTACCTCAAAGAGGTTCATCTACATATGAATTAGAAGATATTGTTACAGATGATTTCTCCCCGAAATTCCCCAAGTCAGAACTCACACATGGAAAACATGTGCTGTGGAAGAATGATCTAGCAGATAGGAAACTTCTGCTTCCAAGGCAGTAGCTTAGCGTTTCAGGCAGTGCAGTCTCCAAAATGGCACTGGTTATCCCAAGCAGCAACTGAAATTCCTTTAGAGAGGAATTAGGGCAGCCCAACACATTCTGGACTAGCTGAGCTCCTCTGGTTAATAACCAAAAGCCACCTGCAGAACCTCAGTAAGCACCCTTTTGTCCGCCTTTAACAAGCACACTCTCTCACGTATAGAATAGCAAGTTTCGCTGAAGACAGCCACAGCTGTCTTCCCTTTCCCTGCAAATGAAAGGGTCTGCACTCCTGCTACAAAATGGTTATCAAATGCAGTGTCAAAGCAAGTGTTTCCCCTCCATTGTAAGAGGCAAGCTGAATACTTTCAGCACAGCTTTCAGTGTCTTCAGACCCAACTGCAGCTGCACACACTCCAAACATTCTGCTGGCGGCTTCCTGTTTGCATTCCTGGGCTGGGGAGAAGGAGGACATTTCTTTCCAAGTCTGCTGCCTGCTCCTGGTTTTCCAGCTCTCTCTGCCTTTTCTGCTTCTCTCTTTGTTCTTCCTTTAGGAAATCTTTGAGATTCATGAGCATAACAAGAATCCCTTCCCTCTGAACTGTGCTCTTAAATTGGCTGGTTGTTTCAGAAAGGGGCAGGGGGCGAGGGGGGCGAAGGGGGAGGGGAACCCCAACAAAAAACCCAGCCACTGTGGCCGTGACAGTCTTCATTTACACTCACAGCACTCTGGTGATGGAGTGAACCCTCTGTGAGTGTGCGTGTGTCTTGCACTGAAACCAGCAAGCCCAGTCCCATCCCAAGGGTACGGATGCCAGCAAAGGCAGGGTTTGCATTCTCCACCGCCGAGGCCACTCTTTCTGGGGCTTTATGCCCTCGCCCCGCCGTTCAGGAGACCACACTCTGCCCTCCAGGAGGGCTCGCTGGGAGTCACACACGCACATCTGAGGTCCAAATTAATGTCTGAATCAGTGCATGTGAATCAAGGATGCGGTATTGGGACTGACAGGCCCTGACCATCATTTCAACTCTCACTGCAGCTATGAATACTGATGCTTCTTCCTTGTCGTAATTTTCCTTGCCCATTTCTGCAACCAGGAGGGAGCATCTCCTTTTCTCCTATCTCTTGTTCTTTCCTATTCAGGGATTCCTTTTTTTTTTGCTGCATCTCCACTAGCATTACTGTTCAATGTTTAAAGCTTGTATCTGCTTTAAAATGAGAAAAGAACTTCAATCATTTTGTGAAAAGCTCAAGTTTCATGTTTGCCAATGATGCTGCAGGCAGATCTCAACCTGTGGGTTAATGTTTCTTTTATACAGTGAAGACACCTGATTTCTGTCAGTCCTTGGCTTAAAAACGCACCATCAGCCACAGCTTCCTAAACAACCATATCAAATAGACAGAGAAAAGCAACCAAAATGGTAATCAGATTCCACTGAAGGGACACCAGCACAACACCTGCTGTCCCTGTCCTGCTTGCAGGAAAAGGACTTCTGCTGGGCAAAGAACTCTCCAGAGTATGTGGGGCAGATAGAATTACAGCAACTAGAGGATTTTGTTTCAGCTGATGCTTGGGAAAAGGTTTGACCCAGAGAAGCTCTTTCAGAAGGTGTGGAGGCTGGGGGTGAAGGCTGGCTTGTATGGCTCTGGTTGCATTGCAGGATTACACTTCAACAGCATAAGTGGTGGTATCTGACTACCACACAAATGGGTGCACAGGTTGTCGGAGGTGGTCCTGCATGCAGAGGAGCACGAGCACGCAGACTCTGACAGCTCCAAATGCTCTCTGTTGTTGGTCTGTAACAGAAGTTGTTGTGTCCTCTGCACCTTGGGAAAATGAGGGGAAAATAACATATTTGTGTGACTGCTGGCAGGCTTTGCCAAAGCAGCTGCCATAGGCTCCATGTCAAAGCACCAGGGGAGCGCCTAATCCCCTTAGAAATTCAAAGGCATGTGAAACATTCTGTCATTACACTGTCTCTCTTCTGCTCATCTCTCACTCTTTGACTCTTCTGCATCCAGTTCCAGCTTCAGACAAGGGGAGCGTAGTTCAGTGGCAGCGTGATAAAATCACATTGTCTCCAAAAAAAGGAAGAAGAGAAAGGCTACTGTCAACAACTGGCTTTAATTGGATGGATGGGTCAAAGAGACAGTCTTTTCCCACTGCAGAGGGCTGGGACATGGGGCAAAGGAATACAAGGGAAGTCAGGCAGTCCCTACCCCTACCATGAGCAAGTAATGCTGCACATGTGCCACGTGTTACCAGGGAGGTCAGCTGAGAGAGTTGCAGCAAGATCTTCTGACTTTGAAAAGGTGCAGCCAGAACTCCAGGATATTCATACACTTGTCCAGCCACCACTAGAGTCAGCAGACACACAGGTTTGTGCTGACAGATGCTTCAGTCTGCAGGGTTTTTTGAGACTTCAGTGAATTTGGAATAATGGAATCCAAGTAAACAACAACAACAACAACAATGGTTTTTTCACATGGGGAAAAACAAAATCTTCCCATGACGCCAGGCTGACACAGCACAATCATTTTCTCTCTGTTTAGGCAAGTCAAACCACTGGCAAGAGAGATGGCTTCCTCTGGTGGAAAGTTTGGCTTGTGTTTAGGGGTGTCCTGCTAATCCAGGAGCAATGCTGAACCCCAGGTTTCCACCACCAGCACTGCACGTGGACAGCTTCTGGTGTGCCAGAAGAAAGCTAAACTCGATCCAGTGAGTTGGGAGTAAGGTGCACACTGATCTGCTTCTGCAATCATGGTTCAGAGACAGCAATCTGATTTCCCGATGCTTTTGCATTTTGGAGGCAGTGAAGTGAGGCCCTCTGACAAAAATATCACCCAGTGTGTTTTTATTACCACAAAATCCATGCCTTTGCCACTTGTCCACATACCACTCTTTAATGCAAACCTCATGTCATCCTGCTCTTTTCAGGTCCTGATTAACTCTAAAATGCCCAGATTTACGGAGCCAGTGGAGAAACAGATCCCTTCCAGTCAAGAATGTAGAAGGGGAGGGGAGAGGGGGGAGAGAAAGAGAGAGGAACAAAGACCTCAAATTGCGTAAAGCTTGGAACTGATAAAATTAAAAGCAAAAATATGGAAAGAATTGTGCTTTATTTGATGTTTTCTGTGCATACAGATGAAACATCACTTGATATTATAAAATATGTCATATGAAAAAATATGAAGTACAGAATCAGTCTGTCAGCTCCCTATTGTTCTGGGGAGCCAATGGTGTCAGTAGCAAGTTTTAAAAAATTATTTTTCTGCTGTCTGGAGGATGGACAAGCGAGGTTTCTGCTGCCCCTTGTGTTTACTGGGTGAACACTGACAAATGCAGTTGACTTGTATTAATTTTAAATCACTGCTCAATCACAAAACCTCCTAGGAAAGAGTTTGGAGGGTTTTTTTTTAAGAAACACAGTAATCAGAAGAGTCTTTTTTCAGCTTACTCCAAAGCCACAAAAAACAAAGCCTTTTCTTAAACAAAAGATCACAAGACTGAGAACTGAGAAAGTTCATTCCATGGGACTCGAATGAATCACATTTTTACCTTTTTTATGGCAGCGATCCATAAAAAGAGGAAATTTTTCCAAAAAAAAATTTGTGCAGACCCATCTCTTATCAAATGTTTGGCATGATAAAAATCTGGAGGTCTGCCATTAGGTTGCAATAAGTTTAGCAAGTAACGCTGATAGGATTTGAGCATTAACTCACCAATGGAGAATGCCAGTGTATTCGTAGGATCATCAGTGTAATGGATTCTGGCATTCCTCTCTTACCATCTTTACAAATGTCACTTTCATTCTATTGTAAATTAACCCAAATTTCTTCCAAAGCTCCGAAATAAAGCTTGCTTGCAAGCAACCATCCCCATCCACCTTGCCTCTGACTACATTACAGCAGGAAACACGTACAAATAATATCTATACAAATCATTAAAGATATAAATTGGAAATTTCCTAATGAATTCACAGACTTGATAAGGTGTTAACTTAGACTTTATTTTCTGCCAGTGGGAAAGAGCAACAGAAAGCACAAAGTGTCCCAAGTGAAAGGCAGCAGAAATCCTCAGTTACTGATCTGGTTAACACAACGTGCTGGAGCTCAATCTGATGTAAATCAGAAAAGGGCCCTTGATGTGAAACATGCAAAACCAGTGCACACCACTCATGGATCTGCCCTTAACCCTGCCCACTTAATATTGGAGGATTTTATTGCTTACTAGAGTGTAGTCTCCCATCCCTTTATCAATTATTCATTCTGGACAGCAACCTTCACCATGCAGTAGCAAGAAAATCTCTGGGTTAGATCTCATTTACTCTTTTAACCAGTTTACTCCAGTATCAAGTATTTAAATTGGCCTCACTGTGCCTTCATACGTTACAGCCATATATCAAAGCAATTTGTGCAAATGCCAGCTGAGCAGCCAGCTACATGTATCATGTATTCTGAGATTACACAGTTCCAAATGCCTTTGTAAAGCAAACCTTTCATGAATAAATCAGGAAATACCCTGATGCATGCTTTATGTAGAGCAAGGTATTCTATTTAGGTCACAGGAAGGTTCTGCCAGGTTTGCTAAAATGAACAAATCCCCAGCGTGTACTCTCACTCCAACACATTTCATAACACAAGCAAACATCTCCCACTCAGCCACGCCGCACATTTGTGACTGCTGATGACCCTGCACTTGCTAAGGGCTGGCTTGATCACTCCAAACTCAAAATCACTTGGAAGCCAGAAGGAAAACTGCTCTGGTGGTGGTTCTGTCTCAAGCGAGGACTGACAGTCTTGAAAAGAGTATTTCTGAATGGAAGCCCTGCCTCTTCCCTGCAGGAAGGAACCTAGAACGTGCACCTTTCCAGAGGTCTGAGGGAGGAGCAGGCAGCAGACAGGTCAGGCAGCACAACACGTGATGCAAACTTCTCAGTGCAGTTCGTGGTTCTCGTCCAAGGACATGACAGAAGTACAGAATCAGACGAGGATCAGCACACTGAGTGCCGAGAACAACATCAAAACCAGGCTATGCAGTCATCCATTTCCTCTGCCTTGAATTCAAGATGCTATTGTTGGTCTGATCACTCTTCCTGCAGCGGAAATGTCTATGATAAGGTTCCAAGCATAAGGGATTCCAAATTTCCAGACAGGCTGAAATGATAAGTTATCTAGAGCAGAGGAATGAGAAGCTAAATGCAAGCTTGCTTTCCCTTTGAAAGGTCTGGCAGGAGACAGGCAAAACAGTAAAAAAAAAAAAAAAAAACAAGAAAAATGTTAGCAAAGTTAAGGGGAAATAAATCACATCCTACCAAAAATACCAAACGCAGAAGTTTTGTTTCTTCAAAGACATGGTTTGAGAGTGAGAAAACAGACCCTCATGTCAATGGGTTGAAGGGTTTCCACAGAGCATCAGTGCTTGTTGAAACATTTGCAACCACCAGTGAAACTTGCTCGACTGGATGAGGACAAAGACTGGCTCTCTGCACGACACCGCTCCCACCTCTCTCTCCTACCTCAGCTACCTCTCTCCTACCCGCTTGGCTTGTGAGGCCACCCAGACACATCTCAACGCGCCACCCCCTTCTTCTGGCTTCACCCTTTGTGACTGTTCCCCTTCCCCTCCTTCCCTTTCCCTTCCTTCCCTCTGCTCTCCACCACACCGCTGATCACAGAGCGCTGGCAGCCCACCCGACAATCCCACCCCTCTGCACTGCTGGGGGAGTGAGCAGCAGCAGGGTGGGGACTGCAGGGACCCTGAGAGCAGTGAGGTGCTTCTCTGTGCCTCAGTTTCCTCCCTGTAAAACACAAGTCATGCTCGCAGCCTCCTTAAAGCACGTCAAAGTCTTCCGGTGAAAGAGGCCACTCAGCATCCAAGCATCACTCCCCAGCCCCCTTGGAGAGCTTTGCCCTCTTCAGGTCCCCATCAAGGCTCTCCTCTCCCCCCAGAAAGGATTTTGCTCTTTGGCAAGCAGCTGTCTTATTGAGTCAGTTGACCTGATTATTAGAGTCCAGCCCTGAAAGAAGGTACTGGAGTAACACAGGCTGCTTTGTGTGAGTCCAGTACTCTGCTTTCAGCATTATTTGCCAAAGCACTCTGGTTGTTTGGAAATTTGTTGGCCTGTCTACGTAAGAAGCATTGAAATAGATTAGTTGCTAAAACAGCACGGTGGCCTGGGGAACATCTCCCTTCCACTAATGGGAAAACTTCAACCAGGGACTCTTAGAGCAGAGCATAAATAAGTCCAGGACACTTTCTTAACTGTTCCAGGCTCTTTTTGGATCACAGTGGAGAGTAGTAACAGAAATCTTCTCTCCCTCTGTACCACTAATGTCTATTTCATACCTTTCATGCTTTTCCTTGATGCAAATTCAACCTGTACCAACTCATCAGAACTGAAGAACAAATGAAAGCAAGGGAGAGCAGACAGAGTGAACAAAAAGTAAACCCCAAGGACATTAAGAAAGAGGACTCCAAGGGGGAAGACGTGAAATCTGAGACGGTTAAAAACAAACCAAGACAAAAAGTTTAACAAAATGGATACAATTAGAGGGACAGCGCCAATCTAGCCATAGCTATGATATTAAAATCAGTTTATTCATATCTTTTTTTCCCTCAGAACCAGTGGGAGGTTCCTATCCCACTCCAAGACATTTAGTTTTGCACATTGCAAGCAATGCAAGACACACAAATCATGGGGGGAGAAAGAGTTCTTGCAGAATCCTTGTTTTTCTTTTTAATTAACATATTTTAGGGTCTTTTTATTTGCCTTACTCTGTCTCCAGAGCATACTTGGGGAATGTTTCCCAGCCTCACTGTTGCAGAAGGTGCTAAAAACTTGCCTGTTTCAAAACGCAAGCCAAGATGCTCAGGTTTCCAGGAAGTGGACCCTGACAAGAAACACCAAATATCAGGAGACTCACGATAAAATCGCTAGTGCCAACAAAGCTGCACGTTAAGATTTTTTAAAATTAATGTTACCTCGGGGATTAGCAAGTGCTCCCAAAGCTATGCACACTGAGACTGAAGAACACTCTCAGCACATTAATCTTCTCAGTAATAATTAGCAATCTGCGTTCTGGTGGGGCCTGTAGGACCCGGGCAGCACTGAGGTCCTGCTGTTCCGGGGCAGGGTGTGCACACAGTGGGGACACAGGGCTGGCTCTCCGTGAACGAGGCAGACCAGGAGTCAGGAGGGAAACCAAGGCGCTCGCACACAGCTGAACTCCTTCCCAGGGCTCACACAGCAGGTCTGTGTTCCAGTCTCACGGAGACCAAAAATAAATATATACAGCTCTCTGGGCTGGCTGAGGGTTTTAATTACTGCAAAACTAAGCTAAGATAAAAGGAATATAGGCTGAGTGTGTATATTCTTCGCAGATAAGTTGAACACCAGCTGAGATGAGGAACAGAATTCCCTCGGGAGTAATTTCTCGTTAATTGTACAACTCCGGGCGCTCTCCTGGAAGTCCTTATAAACTGCGGGCTTGGCTTGTTGCAGGAGGGCCACACCTTCTCCTGAAGCACCAAGAGCTGCTGCAGGCTGCAACAAGGGGGTATTGTCCGTCCCTTGGCACTCCACAAAGATGTCAAAGTGCCAGTGGGGAGCTGTGTGGTGCAAGATCTCTCTGCTGCAGCAGGGTGTGAGCTGTGCTCGGCTAGCAGGCCCAAGCAGCAGAGCTTCAGACCCTTCTCTTATTTCACACAGATGTAATCCCCCTGCTGTAGTCCTGCCTGTGACCCGCATGAGAGTGGGTGAAGGCTGTGCAGATGATGCCAATCAAGGAATAGCTGAATAATATGTGGCAACAGATGATGTCACACATATTTTAAATGAATATATCTCTGAATGTTTAAATAGCACGTGGGGTCTCACATTCACACAGAGCTGCACCTTTTTAGCAGGGCTGATAACACAGTCCCTTTTCTGAAAAGAAGATAAATTTCAGTGTATTCAATAACACTGTTCTGCACTTCATTAGCACTCACTCCCGCTCAAACTTTTGAAAAAACTGGATGGGACCAATCATTCCTACATAACTCTGACAGACTTTTAAGGAACTGTTGGGAATTGCCTCTTTCAATTGTTTCAAGTCTTTGCAAAGTGACCTTCTGCCTACAACTCACCTGTGTTGGCCTGGCTGCTTCTTTGCACTGTGCATCCCTGGCTGTGCACTTCCAGTCCAACAGCAGAAGTGAAAACCTCTCCTTGTTCCCAAGCACTCATCCTGAGCAGCTCCACCAGAAAAGCCACTCTCCCTGGCCTCACTGGACGGAACTATGTGAAGGGTACCCCAGCTGGGAGTCATTCTTTGTTGACATAGGAGCATTCAGCCAGCAGTCAAATCTGATTCCTGAAGGGCGCAAATCCTCCCCCAGCTGCCCTGAAGCCAGCGCTGCTCCAGTTAAGGCTGGTTGGGATCCTTGTCTGTTTTCCAGCCACCTGTGCCTCACGTGCACTGTACTGCTGTGGCCCCGGCTGCTGTGGAAGGTGGGTGAGCCACAGGGCTGTGCCCTGCTTCATCTTGCACAAGGAAGCAGCGGGTGTGGGCATCCTTGTGCCACAGCAAGGCCAAAACAAACATCAGTGCAAATTGGAAAACAAGCTGCTAGCTTGCATGGCCAGACCTTTAGCAAATGCAAAAATTCCCCACCAGCTTCTGTGGAGCTATTCTGATTTACATCAGTCTAGGGCATGAGCTGTAAAACCCCTCCTGCTCGGTACATCTTATTCCATTACTACCAGGTCCAAATTCAGATTAAACCAGGATCACCAGGATCTTTGGTGGTCCAAATCCATGCCACTACATTTGAAAAAAGAGTTTGCCCCCTGTTTGGGGGCAAAATTTGAACAGGCACCCTCTGCAGAGTGAAGAGGGAGAGATGCAAACAAAACAACTCACTGCAGAGCACAAACAAGCAGAAATACCTTCCATGTGTTTTTATGCTTTTTTAAAAGCCACTTCTCCTAAAACACATGCCCATTCTCCTTTAACACACACACAAACTACTTATTTTTACAAAACTGCTGGGTGTTATGACTTTGCCTTGTATATGTTTGTCTTTTGACTACTGAAGTGAGGCACAGAGTCTGGAACTGCAGTCCTTGCACTTGCTCTGTCCTATCAGGGAGGTTGGGTGGCACCCTATTTATAAATGGGATATTTAATAATTGCAAATTCTACTGTTAGAGAAGCACAAGGATGTTGTAGGAATGGCAATTAAGGAGCTTTCTCAGCATCCTTGGGAGTTGCTGCCTGTGAAGGACCGCCTTCACTTTGATGTTGATCTACCGCCCTGCATGGACAGGAGAGAGCTCCCGAGTGCCACAGAGAGCAAACACCCTTTCCTGCCCCCCTGGCTGGCTTTCTGGAGAGCTGAGGGTTGGTTTTCCGTGAGAAAATGCAGCAGCTGGACACAGCCATTTTCAGCAGCCAGGGCTGGACTGGCTCTGCCTGCCCCAGGGTGCATGTGAGTAAATCCTCACATGCACTCCTGTGCCTTTCATCTGACACAAAACCACTGGCTCCAGTGGGTGCCAATCAGGCCCAGCATGAGCCAGATGACAGCCTTCCTGCCTTCATTTCTTTCTTCCTCCCTTTGTGTGCCACGGGCAGCAGGAGTGAGGAGCAGAGCTCTAAACATCCCCATGGGGCTCCTGGTACGCCTTTTTGCTTAAAAACAGGAGATCTAGATGTTTTGGGCAGATTGTTTCACTTCAGGGAGGAATAGCAGAAGAAGAGCTTTCTGGGAATAAAACTGGAGCTTTGGCTTGTTCAAACCAGCTCCTCAAATTTTATTTTTCCTTTGGCTGACAGTACCTGCAGTGGAAAGTGTCAAGTACCCCTAACAAGCGATTAAGATGGGCAATCCTGAACTCCACAAACAGGCTGCCTAACAAGTCTTTCCCATCAACACAGACTACAGAATCAGCATTCAAATGACCAGGAAAGCTGAATCTATTGACATCTGGCTCCTGTTTCAGCACATTAATTATCCTCTTGGGTTCTCCCATCTTCATCTGCTTCCACACAGATGCCATCTCATCATTTATCTGCTGCAACATTTTCTCCCCACTCTGAACAACTGAACTCTTTTCTTCTTGCAAGGCATTCCTGCTCCAGCAGATGCATTAACACTGCCAAACAACCCTACCCTATCACTGTCTGTATCAGCAATGTCTTGAGTGTGCACTGAGCTGATAATGAAGAGTACGCTTTTTCGTTAACACGTGGATTTCAGGGCACAGCTGCATCACAGTAGGCTCTATCCAAAATTATAAAGGAATCACTAAGACAGAATGCCCATCATCAGCAACTTCAAAAGAACAATGGGACATAGCTTACCCTGTTGGCCCCTTGTGGTTTCAGGACAGACAGAGGCCGCGGGAAGATTTGCAAACGCACCATGTCCCCGGTGATGGGTTCAAACCCAGCAGGGCTTCACAGAGCGTCTGACGTTCACCAAGAGAGAGTGAAAGAAACCAGAGGCTGTGCGTGGAAAAAACCTGAGAAATCGCAAGAAAGCAGGTGAGGCAGGATGGACCATTAGATGTGGGAATAAAATAAAAATCAGGATCCCTGGTGTCCTGTGCTGCCTGACCTGTCCTGGCCCGGCCGTCTCATTAGAGCAGGGAGCTGCATCTCGCTGCAAAAAGCAGGATTCTGTGCATTTCAGAGTGTTGCTGCTGCGACTTTGGGAGCCTAAGTGATGTCTCCTCCAATGGGAGGCTTGTTTGGATTTTGACAGAACAGGGATAATGACTGGAGTATTTTCTGGAGCTCCGGCGTTCAAGTTAAGTTGCTTGTGCCAACAAGTTCTCTACACCTCAGGATCAATAAGCCTAGTGAAATTCCTGGGCTTGGCAACAGCTCCATTATAATTGCAAAACCTACAGCTTTCATCAATAAATCAACCTAACAAGTAACATGTCTAAGACATCCCATCAAGGGTGCTTCTGATGATGCAGCAAGCTGTTTTCTTCAGTGCACAGCTACTGAGCACACGACATAACTCCACTGTTACATTGCATTAGCCGTGTCCAACTCTCTCGGACACTGCAATATGCAGAATTCACGAGTGCTTAAGCAGTCACAAGTGGTACATGGTTTCTCTTTATCGTATTCAAAAGATTTTGTATTTTTACCAGCCCATAACAGCTTTGCAGTGAAAAATTGTTAGCCACAGACTTCTTACTCTTTGTAGTGGCTAACAAGTGGTGAAATGTTGACATAGGTCTCTCAACCCCAAATTCAGAATTAAGGTGAATTCTGGAAAACGCCTTTCAAGAGAATCAACAAAGAAAAGCTTCAACCTGTGGACACCAACTTTCTGCATACCAGCGTGGTCAAGGGAACAGAACTCCTCCAGCCTGAATCATTACTGATACTGATACTGTTTCAGCCAGCCAGCTGACCATACAGACTTCATAATCATAAAATAGCCTCTTATTTCATTGCTGTATTACCTACAGCTTAGGTGTGGAATGTTTAGCTGGTTATTTTACACCACATTTTTATGACGTTGATTCACATAGGCAAGCTTGAAAAAGAAAGGTAACTAATAACTAAGAGTTAACATTAGGCTTCTTGTATTATAAGTGGGAGGACATTCATCTGGAGTGATTTTCAGAACTTCTGTCCATCAGTAGCTGTGCATCAAAGCCTGCTTAATCTTCTTTTGCTGCTTTGGATATTGCTCTTTTGGGGAGCTATTTTTTAGCCCACACTGGGCCAAAAGTGTGACCATAGCAGGTATTCAGTGCAACATTCTTGCCATTAGAGTCTGGAAAGCCCTAAACCACTGTACAAGTGTCTTAAGGGAAGGCATTGGAGGAAATCTTTCCATTTCTATGAAAAAATTTATCTGCTCCTCCCTTTCATCTGTAATGTCTTTGCTGAAGAAAGCTCACTTTGACTACCACACCTGATTTTTCCAGTGAGAAACTCTGGAGCAGTCAACTCTTATCCTTGGGGGAAGAGGCTCAGGTTGGAGAACATTTAAATAGATGGAAAATGAGGGGGCTGATGTGAGAACTGCTGAGGGGGCAGACCAATGCCATTGTGTGGCCATCCATGATTATCTCTGAAGGGTTGTGGAGATCAAGACAAATTCCCAAGGATTGCAAGGAAGCCAGTGTCTCATCATTCCTGCCTTCAAGAAGGACAAGAAGGAGGATACGTGCCATTGCAGATGACACTGCCTCAGCTCAAACCCTGAGAAAGCTATGGAGAAACTTCTCCTGGAAACTGCTTCCAAACACACTAAGGGCAAGAAGGAGATCATGAGCAGGCAGCAAGGATTTGTAAAGCCTGACCACCATGCAAAGAAATCACTGGCTCGGCACATGAAGGGAGAGCAGAGGATATTTTTTATCTTGACTCTTACAAGACTTCCAGCACTACCTCCCAAAACAGACTCATGGACAAACTCATGAAGTACAGGCTAGAAAAGTGACCAGTGAGGTGAACTTGAATGCTGGCTGAGCTTTGGGGCTGAGAGGGCTTTGGTCAATGGCACAAAATCCAGCTGGAGACCCGCCACAAGTAGTTTGTGCTGCAGCCAATACTGCATAACATCTTAATTAACAACCTGGATGGTGGGGCTGAGGGGTCCCTCATCCTGCTCACAAGGGATACTAAACTGAAAGGAGTGGATGACAGACCAGGTGGGTGAGCTGACACTCAGGGGAACCTCAACAGGCAAGAGGAAAGGGCTGTCGGGGACACCGCCACGTTCAGCAAATGGAAGAAGCAATTCCTCCTCTTGGGCAGGAATGGTCTCTTTGCACGCCCGGGGCCAGCTGGCTGGAAAGCAGCTTGGCAGAGAAGGATTTGGAAGTTCTGGCGGATGCCAAGCTGACTGTGGGCCAGAAATGTGCTTGTGTGGCAAAGATGGCCAGTGGGATCCTGAGCTGCTTTAGCCAGCAGGTCGAGGGAGGGGATCCTTTCCCTCTACTCAACCCAAGGGACACACATCTGGAGTGCTGGGCTCCTCATCCTCATCTAATCATGCCAGATACTGATTTAGTGGAGCAAGTCTGGTGGTGGGTTCCACCTGCCAAGAAAAACACGCACGTGCTGAAGGGAGTCCAGCACTGGAAATTACTGGAGATTGCAACACTGGAGCATCTGTCAGTGTGGGGAGAGGCTGAGAGAGCTGGAACTGTTCAGCCTGGAGAGGAGAAGGTCAGTGGGGGTATTATAAACGTGCATAAATCACTGGCCAGAGTCTGTAAAGAAGACAGAGCCAGCCCATTCTCATGGCCCCTCAGGAAAGGGCAAGGGGCAACAGACACAAATTGAAACACAGGAAATTCCATTCAGATGTCATAAAAAACTTTTTTACTGGAAGAGCGGTGGAACACTGGAGCAGGTTGCCCAGAGACTCTTCTTCCCTGGAAACATTCCAGACTGAGCTGGAGAAGTCCTAAGAAACCTTCTCTGCTCAGCCCTGCTTTGAGAAGGGGGTTGGCTGAACAGCGTCCACAGATCCTTCAAATCCAACCACCCTGTGATCCTGTGGCTCTGGCTCTTCGCTAGACTCTTCTTCCCTACCTGGTTTTCCAGTTGAGTAGGTGACAGCATGAAGGGTTTCACGGCAATTGCCGAAGATCGATCTCCTTCTTTCCAGGGCTTCATTATGCAACGAAAGGAAATTAGACATGTTGTCAAAGGTCTCAAAGGCTCAGCATTAAGATGGAGAAGGTGGGAAGGGAGGACTGCACTTTTAGGATATATTATTTCATGCATCTTACCACACAATTAAATGGTACGATAAACATGATGGATGCTGGATGCCAGCAGCTGTTCTGCCCTGCAAAGTGCTCAGTGCTGCAAATCCATCCCAACGCAGTTTGAGTTTCAGTGTCTCCTTATGGATTTCTGAAGAATGCCAACGTGAAATCATCATCTGCAGTCACCACTGCAGGTTCCAAAGCTGTTCCAGCGTGTGTCATACCCATCATCCCCCCTAACCTGAGATGTCTGCCCAAGACTCAGATGCTTGCCCACTGTGCACCAGGTTATCAGAAAAAGGCATTTCTGCATTTGAGTCTTCTTGGAGCTCGGTTCTGTCACAGCCCAAAGGAGACTCCTGAGCGAAAACTCTCATTCCTACAGCCCCAGCTCACCTGAGAATGAGAGGTGGGACCTCTCATGAGTCAAAGAGTGACAAAGAGTCATTGAGTCAAAGGCTGTTCTCTGCATTCACATCTGCCAGTAAAACTTTTCCAAAGCTCTCAGTGCTGGTGATATTTAAGCAATATGGGTCTGTCTTTTTGCCATTAAGATGCCTAATTCTTGAATGTTCGGTGGCTGACAAATATTTCCCTCTACCATGACACCAAATAGGCCCTTGTTAACCTCAGCAACATCTGGAGGGTGTTCATGATGGGGAATATACACCTTTTTTTTAAAAATCTTTACAGGTGAAATAAAATGTAAAGCTGGCCATGCAACAGCTGTTCAAAAATCTCCACATGGCTTCACAATACCCTGTTTGAGATTGCTCCCCTTTTTTGTGTTTGTTTTTGTTCCATTTAAATGTTTCTTTTGCCCTCATGTATGGACATCCAGATTGCTGAAGATTTATTGGGCTCATCTACCATTATTCTTCCAACTGAAGCCCATTTATTTCACGGTACATCTGAAGCTGCTTCCATATATTGATTGGCTACGAGGCAGCGTCACACGTGCAGATATGAAAAAAGCTCACTTGTCTTCAGGTAGCTGTTGTTTTCTTCTGGATTCAGAGACAATGAAAGAAGTCAGTGCCTAAAAATGCTGATTTGAATTATCCAGCTGCCCTCCCGTAAGTGCTGCCTGCGGTTTCAGCAGTGAAATGCCCAGATTCGTTTTGCTTTGGACGTGTTGTGATCACATGGAGGTCACAGCGTTTTTCAAAAGAAAGCAGTTACTTTGCAGTATCTACAGGCTATTTTTGGAAGTATTCAGTGGCACAGTGCATCAATGCCTGCTTGCCCTGAATAGCTACAAAGCACTGTATGGGAATCATGCTTCACACGGAAATGGAGCATCCAGATCACCTATTACAAACTCTGAAGTGCTACTACATGGAATAGATTGTGGTGGGAATGAAATTGATTATTCTTGGTTGGATTTGTTGCTATAATTGTAGTCTTGAGGTTGAGAAATCAGCATTTTTCATCAGTAGCTCAGCACTCTCTTGTCCTACGCTTTAGAAGGTTACTCTGGAAACAGACTGGATGAAACACAGGCTGTGCCACCTATATATGTGCATATATATTTAGTTATTTTGAGTTGGAACAGTCAAATCAGCAAGGGTAACATCCCAAGCTGGTGCAAAGTCTAACATGGGAATGCTTTGACAGAAGATTCATGTGTCAAAACAACAGGCATATGGGAAAAGGCAAAAGGTAACTCCCTGGGGACCTCCAAGAGAGGATTATTCCTGGTGGGGAAGTCTCTCCTTGTAGGTACAATAACAAATCTTTCCTGGAGCACCAGAGGCACCTGCTCAGCTGATGAGTTGTCTCCTTGGAGTTCAGAGCCAAAGGAACCTGGAGGTTTATAATGAAATTTGATCCCTTTGATCCCAGAGCTGTGCATGTGAACTAATGGTACGAGTTTCTGGACAAAGAAATGGCTTGAACCACACTGTTTTGGAAGTCAGTGGGAAGAAAAAAAGCTGGAAAATTCTCAGAACCTGGGTAGTCAAGTGGATGATGGTTAGAGACCCATTGTACCTCCTTGGTTATTTGATGTGAGTCAAGCTCAGGTCCTCTTGTCTGTTCCTTCCTTCCTTCCTTCCTTCCTTCCTTCCTTCCTTCCTTCCTTCCTTCCTTCCTTCCTTCCTTCCTCCCTTCCTCCCTTCCTGCCTTCTTTCCTGCCTGCCTTCCTGCCTTCCTGCCTTCCATGCATTCCTTTCCCACCTTCCAGCTTTTACTCCTCAATCTCCTCCTAACGCTGTGTAAAGACCAATTTAGAAATGCAGGAAGGCCAAACTGGCAGATTTGCTCTTCCAGGCACTGGGACCTGTTTTTCTCAGCTGCACATTTATCCAGGCTGGTTTACATGCCATCCACTGTCTTCTGAGACTCTTCTGTGGGTGGAGTGACGGTAACTGCTCTTTTCTTCAACTATTTTCTGCCTTCAGCTGGTACTAATTTCACATTTCAGTTTCTTCTCGTTCTTTTAGCATTTTAGGACAAACACATGGATCTGTAGATCTGTGATAAAATCATAAAAAACAGTCCCTTTTAAAAGTAAACTTAATTTTATTTAAGGTTCTGAGAAACATGAAAGCATTACTTGACCTAGAGTTCAAGATGCCCTGTGCTATTGTCAAAGGTCCAATTAATTTAAATTACATAAAAAAATGTCAAGCAACACAAACCAAGAGGACAAGAGCTCGTGTGCTTTTCAGTCAAGCCACTCACTCACCTAATTTCTCCTCTTGTAAAATTAATACTTCTGGATGGATTTGCAACCTCCAAAGAGGAAAGTGTATGTGCTGTTTCTCCAGCTGCTGTGTGTTTCAGCAGCGTGTCGCCAAATTGCATGTCCTTTATCCGGCTCCTTTGGGATGTGTAATGTACATCACAATAAGAAGCCAAGGATGATACAAATAATTATAACATGTGATACAAGCCCACTGTTATAAAGTCAATCTCTCAGCAAATTCATCAACTCGACACATGATGTACAGTACCAATTTTATGTAAATGACTTGCCTAATCCTGCTGGGCAAAATTACTCCCCGATGTAAACTCTGTTAAATTCAGTGGAGTTGCACCAGGAATTCATTCTTTTGCTCGTAAGATCTGGAGCCACACTTTGTATATCTTGTTCATCTGGAAACCATGGCAATAAGAAAATGAGTGAAAATCGCTTGATTATGAGATTCAGAGGTATTATGTTCCCCTTTGTTTAAAACAAAAGACTACCTTAAATATTACACGTTATTATCATTTATGAATATGAAGTATTAACTTAGAAAAAGATATTGATTTCTAAAACTCTTAAAAGGCAATGAAATTTCTGAAAGAAAATTGACTGGTTTCCACTGACTCTTGCAATCTTTGGATCAAGGATTAACAGAGGTTTAATAATTAGAACATAAAATTCATTGACATTGTAAACTGCTGCAAAAAAGGCATTCAAATGAGACTGAAACAGCATGTAAGGCAATTAATGGCTTTTGTTGGGGTTATATGTAAAAAAAACCCCAAACAATACCAAACTGCACCCCCCCTTGCAAAAAAAAAAAAAAACAACAAAAAAAACCTAAACAGTTAAAAACCTGTAACTCACAACTAAATTACTCCAAGGTGGTAAAAAACGTGTCAGTTATCCTGAAGTTTGAAACTATACATAAATAGTGCCACCCAGCTTTTATTTGTACAAATGATTTATTTTTTAAGAAACTATAATGCTGCCATGCCTGGAGTCCAAACTAAACTTGGATGAAAATAATATTTGGGAAGTTTCTGGATACATTCAAATTTTATAGCACAGCCTCAGCCAGGATGCTAAACCTGAAGGTCCAAGGTTTTGGAGGTGCTGCAGGTTTATGTCACAGAACCCTGAAATACTGGCAGTGGTGAGTCCTACAAATGCCTTGTTTAGGTTGGTGTTGTCAAATCAAAGCCTGTCACTGCCCATTTTCCTTTTACATCATTTGCCAAACTGAGAAAGGGCTTACTTTTTACTTCAGAAATCTTGTAAAAAAGGAATGTTCTATGAAGTGCCCCCACCTCTTTGATGTCGGATTTCTGTCTATAGGGGGGAAAAAAAGGCCTAAAAACCCAATATGAACCAAAACTATACAAAACCAAACTGAACCATACAACTCTTACCTAAATTTGAGCACCAGATTTCCCGATGTGACACTGAAGAACCACTCAGAATTCCAAACTTCTTATCAGAGAACAGATGCCATTGCTTTGTGTCAGCTCACAGAGGCAAGTGGGATGACCAGAATATTTTCAGCAGCTTTCTCAGCCCATTCCCACTAACCAAACTGAAATGGGAGTGGTTGGGTGATGTTTCAGAAGTCTCCTCAGCTCGGCTACTGGCTGGTCAACTCCTGCTTCATGTACAACAGTTTTGTGGCACCCTGCTCTCCACTACTGAGGTTAATGGAAAGAGTCCAAAGCAATGAACCCCAGTGCAATCTTTGTGGGTTTTTTGGAATGGTTATTAATCAAGTTTCAAGGCGGACTACTGCTAGACAACAGCAGAATCAGGTTGAGTAAAACACATGTCATGGCTTCTTCCATTTTAAGTAATGTCATTGAAAGAAAACAAAAAAGGCAGACATTACATGCCCAGGTCTGCTTGAAAAAGTCACCCAAAAGATTTGTACGTTGGAAATGTACCTCTATTTCTTATCCTTTTTTTTTTTTTAATATCTTCTGCCCTCCAGATGGTCTGCTGTGATGACATACACCTGTTCAGCGTCAGCTATTACCCACAGCGACATATGGCAACTCACATATTGCCTGGGCTGAGGAGATCTGGGATTCAGGTCACCTGGGGTCTGTTTTCAAGTGGTGTGATGGCAGCTGTGGGAAACACGATGACTGACAGAAAATCGCTGCTCCTCTCACCAGCAGAAAAATGTGGATGTCTTCAAAAAAAAGCCCGGCAGCTGTATCTCAACTTCACCATGTAGGTGCAGACAGTGCAGGGATCAGCCTCTTGAGCAGACAGCGCAGTTGGGGTGCAGTGCTGCCACTTTGCATATTTTCGGGGGCGGGAGTTGCTCAACGGGGAGAAATTCGGCTGTTATGGTAACAAGTCTTGAAGGGTGCTGGCTCGGGAGGGCTGAACTGCCTCACAGCATAATGAAACTGTGGACCTCTGCCCACTGCTAGAACAACGCCTGAGATGGAGCCTCCGTAGGTACCACAATGCGCAAGTGATTTATTTGTTCCTCTGCTACATCTAGTTTGTGTGGGCTGCCACGATACCGTAGGATACAACAGAAGGTAGCCTGAGAGAGAAAACATTTGGTGCTCTCTGGAAGCTGGGCTGCTAGCAAGTGGAGGATATAGTACAAAGAAAAAAAATAAAAAAATAAAAAAGTAGCATGGCATTTTTTTTTTTACCTGCATTTTTCACTGCTGTTGTTGAAGGGATTTGTCTGTCTCTGGAAAAGAGACTGTTTTCATGATCTTTCCAGGAGAAACAGTGGAGGGAACTCATGGGTGCCACTGTGGTTTTGAGATGTTCTGCTAAATATTGTTGAGTTTGAGCTGCAGATAGGTTTCTGGTGAGTAGCTGAATTTCTTGGAACTTGTCCAATTCAAACAGAAAATGAGAGCTTTTTAGAGGCCCAGCATACCTCCCACATTTCTCAAAGTGACGAGACATGTCTTTTTCTTCCTTGCTGATGTTTTATTCTGTGTTTGCAGTCGAGGAGGGCAACTGCATTGCAGCTGAAGAGAAATCTGAAACAGAACAAATTACTTTTGTAAAACCTTATTTTGAGCATCTCTACCTCTGAATCCAGCCAGCGACAACATTTAATGAACTGTGGAGGAAGCGCTTTGAAGTTTGAATAGAGGAGGTCTGATTTTTTTTTCTATCTTCTAATTTTCAGTGCCTCTTCAGTGCTTCAGATTGAGTTTAGCCCTCATACAATAGGCCTAACGTGGCTGTGGAACACACTTTTTAGCTCTGGTTATGGTGGACAAGATCTTTCTCCTACAGCAACAAACTCTGAAAAACTTTCACCCGGGCTCCTGGTTTAATAATATATTTCCACATGTACCACAGTTTAATATAGAGGTTATTGTAAAGACAGCAATAGAAATATTCAAACAAAAACATTATTTTGAGACAGGGCATTCCTTTTTTATGCAAGTCTGTGTGTCACGAATTCTAAGTTCTTTGTCTTTCTCCTACAATTTCCTACCTAAGGAAAAGAATTCAACAGCCAACAGTTCAGACAAATTTTGTAGACATTATTCAAGCGATAACTCCTCAACGGAGAGAGGGCTAAGAATAGTAACACAAAATTAATCAATGTTCTCAATTAAAAAGTTCATTCTAAATGGCAAATGATTTGTCCTTTTCAGTGATCATTTTCATAATTTGTAGCTGTCACTGAAAAGCATCACTGTGCTGGTCCCCGTAATGCAAAGGTTTCGACAGCAAGCTCCCACATGATCTCCTCATTTCCATTGTTTACACTTGTGCAGATTGATGCTTCTGAAATGAGAAAAACAATGAGGAAGGCAGAGGAAAGAAAAAACGAAGATGTGAAAAATTGTTCCAAGAAATGTCATTTACCTCCCTTAGAAAGCATGAAGTGCATATCCTTAAACATTGCTCCTCCAACATCACAGACAGCATCCACTTCCCATTAATTTTGTGTAAGATTTTGTTACTTACTACATTCAAACTAAACCCATTGAAATTTGTGGCATTATTGATGCTTACCTGCAGTATGAATGGTAAAATATGGGCCCAAAGATGAGGAGAAAGAAGGTCATTTCCTGTCAGAAAATGAGCACATGTTCATTTTAATGTGCTATTTTCTAACAATCCAGGTATTCCACCTTTTAATGGTGCTGAAAGAGTGAAATCAAAGTGGGGAAAGAAAGCAATGGAACACCTTCTTAGCACCAGGCAACCGAGTAATTTCAGTTCTGGGTCATCCATTCAGTGTCTTGAGGAGTACAGATGTTTTATTTTCCATTGCTGGACAATAACCATGTGGTGAACGTCAATCGCTCCATGTTTATGAAATGGTATCTGGGTTTAATTTCTGCTGTCTGTCAATTGGAGCCTTTGATCTTGGCCTGGAATTATTTTTTCCACTTCACTCTAAGTGACTAGAGGCTACTGCTGTCACTGACTCTTCAATTCCTGATTTCACTTCGCCAAGATGTAAAAGATTTATTTACAGGAATTCTTCCAAATATGATCCTTTACTGTGTTGTTATTTTTTTTTTTTCTCTTCTACCCTCAAGGTATTTTGTAGTGAGTTGTTGTAGAATTAACCTGAAGTAAAATACCCAGCACAAGGCAGGATGGAACAGAGTCTATGTGAACAAACAGATGTATTTAAGCAAAAAAAGTTCAGTTTTAATAACTAATTGCAGCTGGGATTTTAATATACTCTTCTTTTTTGAATCAAACTGAAATTCTTGGTGATATGTGTTAAAAATTATGGTTTAAGTTTCTGATGATCAAGTTACATAGATTAAAGTAATGGATACCAGACTCTGCATCAATGCAGTTATAAATATGGATGAAATGAATGTACATTACACACTGTTATAAATCTGTGTGTTCAAGGAAAAGCATAAATCTCCATCACCTTTTCCTCCTTGGGATATGAAAGTTATGGCTATTTTTACAGTGTTTTCAATGAAATTACAAGTTGGGGTAATTTGCTTGTTCTGAAAGACTTCTGCATTTTTACAGGCACTCAAGTAGCATTTTATTCACAATGGCATGTCATTTAAACACACAAGCTAGTGCGTGCAGGAAGGAGCCACATGACCCTCCAGACATGAGCACAAGCAGGATGATGGTGCATTCAGAGGCATTTATAAGTCTGTGTGACATTTGTAGAGGTTCCTGCCCCTGCAGACATTTGCCAGGTGTGGCACAGCCACGTCCCTTTCCACGGTTTCCTTTCAGTGCTTGTCAGCGTGCAGCCAAACAGTGGCAAATAAGAGGATGTGGTGAAGGCTTATGGTTAGAGGGAGAGCTCTGATTCTAATCTGTGATAAACCACTTGCTCCTCACTGTGTTCTGCTGGGGAAAGCCCCAGAGCATTTTTTTTGGTGTTGTTGGGGGTTTTTTTGTTGGGTTTTTTTTTTTGGTTTGGTACAGCCACAGAAACTTCAATGAACGTTGGGTTCAAAGGCTTTATCTCAGATCTCCAGCTGGTTTCTGATACATTAGGAGATAGAGACACGGGGTGTCTCCTGCAAGTCACAGCTCTCAGCCCTCACCCAGAAGGAATTTGCCACTCTTCCTGCAGGCTTTGAAGCAGAACCCATGCTCTCCTGTGAAGCACACATGGAGAATCACCAGTCCCTCTGGTCTCTGTGGAGATAGCTCCTCGTCCTGACCCTGGTCTGGTGCTGCTTCCCTGTGGCCAGAGGAGTGGCCTCAGGGGCAGCAGGCGCAGCATTTCCCTGCCATGTGTACAGCCAGCCCTTATCGTGGTCTGCTTTTCAGTGCTCTTGAGTGGAGCCTAAATTCTCCGAGGCACCCCAGGGAAGGGGCTAACAGGCTGTTTCCATAACATGTCCTAGCTTTTGGATGACCTACTAGTCAATGAGAGAGACAGCAATCTAGGATAATTGGAAACATCGTGGGGATGGGGAGAAAGGAGATGGTTTTGTTTTCTTTGTGGGTGATTTTGATCCTTCAACACAAACAGGGCTGCTTAAAGATAACAAGAACTCTCTCTGGTCAGCAGATTCTGTGGAGAGCAATTAAGGAGCTTTTCTGATGCCTGGAGGCTATCATGAAGCTCTCTTTCTCAACAGAGATCTATAAAATCATGTTCCGGCCATGAAAGCAAGAACTGGCTAAAATCTGACCATGAGCTTGCGCCAAACTCTCTGATATCCTAGGGGGCAGTGAGATCAAAATGTTGCCAGGAAAATACCCATCCATTTAATGACATAAATATTAATGGTGAACCTGGTTCCAAGATACACTGAAAAGTTCATTTGCCTTATGTGTTCAGTGTGTGTGGGGGGGTATGTTGTATTAGCTCCATTTCACGTGTTTCAGGACATTTTTCACAGTGAGATTGATGCTAATTGAATGAAATTTTGCCTAAACTTGGATTTCTCACTGATAAACCTTCCTTCTGCTATTTGGTACTTCAGAAAAGTGAAGCTGCTGAACTGAGAAAAACCACATTTTCAAATAAATGGCCATGAGAGTTTTGAAGCTCAGTGATCCTCTCCATTCAGTCTGCCCTGAGTGCAGCTCTTGCAGGAATACTCCAGCCTTCTTGGGAGCCTGAGCTGGTGAAGCAGAGGTCTGGATTATGCTAACATCTCCTGGTAACTGGCAACACCCACTGAAGTCAATGGGCAGGTGAAGTTAACCAAACTCCAAACATCTTCCTGTAGCTGCAGGAATCAGCGTAACGCCACAAACCCAGCAGGTGCATTGCAAAATACGTAAATAAAAACTGACAAAATATGATAGTATGCCATTTTCACATTGGAAAGCCTCTGGTTTGTCCACAGCTTCGTCTCCTGTGCCCTGTCCACTTGCTGGGATCAAGGATGGCCCATAGCCAGAGGAAACACCGAGACTCGGAATAAGGAGAGTCCACCGAGATGAAAGTCAGGCCCGGTGGTTTGTCCTGGCACCAGCTCAGACAGAAAGCAGCAAAGTGCTCCTGGAAGATGATGTACACAGTGTAGGTGCTAAAAAGCTAGAAGCAGAGAAATTCTTCAGCCTTTTCTCAATGTTCTGTGAGCAGACTGTCTTTCCTATGTAAACTATTTTAAACAAGGTCACAGTTTCATAAACTTCTTGCACTCGCAAGTTGTTTTGCAAGATTGTTATGGCTTTGACTTTAAAAATATTTTGGAATAGGTATCTTAGGACTTGGCCAATCCTCTCAAGGGGTGGATGGCCGAGGAACCAATTACCTGTTGCCACTTAACACACTTTTTGCGATCTATCCTATATAGCAGTCAGAAAATTATTAAAGAAGAAGCTTCAGCTTCCACTTGTTCATGAGCCTGGACTCTACGTTGTTTGCTTTATGCGCCTCGGACGTAACAGCGACAGCACAGGGCTGGAGCAGACCAGTTGCCCGTGTCCTTAGCCCTGAGCCTGCTCTTCGGGGTTCCACAGGAGCAAGGAGCCGAAAAGCAGCAGGTAAGTGTAGCCCACCCCTGCTTGCAGCTCTGCCTGCTGACCGTGGTGGGGCCCTTCAAAACCCACCTCCCTGCTGTTCATGCATGACTTTTCTTCACGGAGACCCAAGCTCCCCACGTCTCCTGCGGGATGGGGCTGCTCGGACACCGAGGTTTGGCCCCTCCGTCATTCCCCATGTTTTCTCGCCCAGTGCTTTGTAGGAACCACTGTCCCCTCCCCGCACCGAAACCTGCAGCCTCTCTCAAGCATCCCTGTCCTAATTAACGCCTCCTTTGTCCGAGGCTCTTCCCCCGCCCAGTCCTCACTAAATCAATGGGCAACCTTGCATTCACTCCAGCAGGACCGGGTCAGCCCCAAGGCAGTGGGCTGAGCCTCCTGCTGCAGTGAGCAGTCACCTGGCAGCCTTCCTTGGTCCCCGGCCATCGCCGGCTTGCCTCTGTGGTTTGTGCGGCTTTTTTGGGGACTGCCAGCCTTCAGAGTCCAGCCACAACAGCGGCTGCCTGAGCACAGGCTTCTGCCTGAAGCCCAGCTCACAGGCTCAGCCTGGGGCATTGAAGGAGATCAGTGGAGGGGTGCATGTGCCAGCTTGACCAACACCAAAAAAAAAGTCAGGGTTTTTCAGCCCCAACTCCTGCGCTTCTGGTGGCCTCCTCCTGCTTTACCCCAGAGCAAAACGGGAGCTCTTAGCAGAGCTTTCAGATTGAGTATTCCTCTGCTGAAAACAGGGGAACCCAGTCCTTCAGAGAAGGCTTTCACCCCACTGCTTTGAGAAAACGAGTACGATTCAGGTCTGAAGGCCAGCACCCCTCTGGAAACCCGAACTATCCACTAAGACTGATAGAGCTGGGCTCTTGGGGCTCTCCAGGTGCACGTCCTGCCCCAGGTGTTTCAGGATGTCACGGGCTGAGCTGCAGCTGGAGAACTGGATGCAGCAGCTGGTTTGCCACCCAGATACAGCCCCAAAGCCACCATCTCACGACTTGAAGGAGCAAGAGGAGGGGGCTGACAGCACCATGTCCAAGCCCCTCAGGAGTCACCCCAAACTCAGCTCCTTCTGAGCATGGTGAAATGCAACAGGTTCAGACAACAGGTCTGCTCAGCAGCATTGTTCCCAAAAAGAGCAATTGCAGGGTTCAGCCTGTGTGAGCCAGCAGTTAAATGTGCAGCTCATACGGTCACAACCACTCAGGGATGTAGAACCAGGCCTTAGAGGAGGTCTGGTCCCATGCAGCAGCTGGATTTTCGGATATCTCCACTCTGAGAGGCAGAGCCCCCAGAATGTTAGATTCTGGGAGAAACATCCGGTTTGTTTGCTGACAGAAGGGTTATTTTGCTACATTACTTCAATCCGTTTAAGATGCTGTCATAAATTGTGGTCGCAGAAAGATGAAACCTTCCCAAAGTGTGTCTCTATCAGGTACCAGCAGCACAGGCAACATCTGTGCCACTTCTCCATGGGATGACTGGCACAGCTGAAACACAAAGCAGCAGCTGTCCCTGACATGGATGTCAGTGTCTGATTGGGTGTCTGACCAATCTTTGGACATGCAGACTTTTTACAAATTAGTACGGAGTCGGACACCAGCCATAAGGAGAATTTTCATCACTTTTATTGCTCTTCTGATGGGTTTCTTGAAAGTGAGTAAGCTTTCCACTCCCTGAGAATTATTGTAAAACGCTGTGGCTATGCTGAAAAAAAAACTGCACAAAAGAAAATTTAGCCATATATTTTGGGTGGTTTTCTCAGGAAGGCGATGAACACAGGCCTGTGATGAACACAGTCCTCAGTTTTGTTGACAAGTTATTCTGGGTCCCCACCAAATAAAATCGGGAGGGTACGCATGGCTTCTAACATCCATGCACTCTGTAGCACAGCAGGAAGAAGAGAGGTGGCCTTGTACATGGCAACGCTCTACACGTGGCCACCTTGCCAGAGGTCTGAGATCAGCTTTTCAGTGCCTCAGTGCTCCTTCTGGCTCCTCAAGTCTGTTTCCCCAGCACAAGCTGTATTCACATGACAACCAACAGATTTTGTGCTATGTCCAGCTGGTCAGTTTGCCTCTTTCACCTCTTGAAAATGCCTTCACCAGGCAAGCACGGCTTTCACCAGCCCCTGAGGAGATCTCCCATCCTTTGCAGAAGCGGCCTCAGCTATGACAGTCTTGCCTCAGATTTTTGCCACGTGTCACCAGGACAGAAGGAGACACTGCTGACCTTCTGCAGACCAGGTGCTGACCCGTGAGATCCCCAAAACTACAGATGAACTGGTCCCTAGCCTTGCCCCTCCAGCCGTCCCATCCTTCCCTCTCATGGAGGCCTTGTCTACAGGCTAGAAAATTCTGAGTTAGCAAGCACTGCACCAGAAGCTGGGGCATGGCATGTTATCCATCCCAGCTATTTGCTTGGAGGAATTCAGCTCCATGGAGTCACAATCTAGCTCATTGTCTGCTGCTGGAGCACGGAGGAATTCTGGCAAACCCCCATGGAGATGGAAGGTTTTAACATCCAATGGCCCAGAAAAAGTTCAGTCCTGTCTTATTCTGTAGATATTATAATCTTCTACTCCTGTTTTCTTATTAAATAAAAATTGCTCTGTGCGATTGCTTGTGTACTAATACACACCATGAAATATGCCTGAGTTAAGGGCTATGGGAGAAATCTTGTAACAACATTGCACAAGTGATAATTTTTTTTTTTCCTTCAGCGTTTAAAAATAGTGAATCTGAATTCTTTATGTCAGGGGTTATTTAAGTTGGCTGGAAGGATTAATTTATTTTTATTAGTGTCCCAGAATATTTTGCACTGGAGGGACCCCGTGGCCAACATTTTGATGCTGCCCCACAGTATTTTTGTTTCTCTTCTAGCTGCTTTCAGTCTGCTCTGCAGCCAGCCTGAAGCCTAAGTTCTGTCAGAGTTGTTGTAATAGGTGCTCATTAGTTGAGATTCCTTTAAAAAAATACCTGGCAGTCCTGTCACTGCACTGTGAAGCCAGGCTGCCACTGAGGAGACATGAACTCACTGCTGAGGGTGTGATTTCGACTGCCCCACGCCATGCTATAAGGTGAAAGCACAACTGGAGCATGGTGACTTTGGAGCATCTTTCCTGGGCTTGTGTTTCCTCACCTGGCTGAGGTCAACAAAATTTCTCCCACGAATACAGATTAAATTTCTTGATGGAAAAGGCTGGCACAAATCCTGTCCTTTTACTCTGCACGTGTGTTTCTCCCCCAGGTAGAAGTTTCAAGTTTAGGAATGATGCAATTATCAAACGCGGCTCAAAGAGCCAAATTCCCTGGGAAAGCATCGTTTTAAGCACCATTTTAAGTCACCATGTGTGACATTCAGCCGCCCCCCAGCCTCAGCCTGCAAGCTCTGGGGAGCATTTGGGTGGCAAATGGACACCCAGCCCTGCTCAGTGGGATGTCCACACGTCGGGATAGGCAACAATAAGCAGCTAATCTGGAAGCCTGAATATTTTGAGTACCTGAAAGTTGAGAAGAGTTTTCAGGATGTTATAAGAAAATGTAAAGAGATGGAAACTGGGGAAAAGCCATTTCAGGCTGGATCCCCAGATGGAATTAGCCCTGCCCTGTCTTGCAGTCGGGTGGATACAAACACAGTACACGTCACCTCAGCAATGGGGTACCACCAAACAGGACTGCTTGATCCAACCCCTGCTGCTTCACTGTTTGCTGTGCCTGGTTCAAGAGATCCCATAAAAACTGCTTTTCAATAGCTCTCTGAGTATCTCATTCAGATGTCGCATCCCAGTTCCCATCCAGAACTTATGTCTCAAAATGGAGAAAATCTAGTTCCCAGCTTTTCTGTGCCTCAGTTCCTCATCTCTAAGCTGCAAATCTCTGTGGACAGCAGTAGTTTTACACACTGAAAGCAGTGTACAGTTCCTAAGGAGCTGATACGAGTGTCTATACTCACACACACTCATTCACATGCAGAAAGAGGGAGCTGCTGGTAGGAAAAGGTGGGGGGAGAAATTCACTTCAGACCCACCTTTTTGTTTCAACAAGAGATAAGTTGAGTGTGCTCTATTCCACAGCAGTAATGAAACATCTTTTCAGCGTGCCTAACAGGGCATACATTTTTGGACATGAAGTCTCAGTGATCTGTGCCAGCAGCAAGACTGAACCCATCAGAATGCAAAAGCATTGGTGGTGAACCCAGAGAGAAGAGCACTTACCATTGTAAATGAACCAACAAGGGTATTCTGCCCAATAATCTACACAATGAGCAAAATTGCACCAAACAAAATGGAAATTTAAACGAGGGCTGCATTCTATGGACTGACAAGAAAGGCATTAATCAAAGCATACCTGCATAAATGTGAACTCGTATGTTCCTCACACAGGCAAAGAAAGAAAAGGTTGTCATGAGCACAAGGGACAGGTTTGTTAGGTAGCACATTACTGTTTACACAGGGAATTTTTATTGCATCCTTTCAAGTCCTTTACATGGAGCTCTTTTCCACAAAGAATTCATAGTTCTCACGTATCTGAAAATATCAACAGGTCTGGGAGCCTGCAGCTGGATCCTGGAGAGCAGTCAAGATTTCCTGCTTTTTAGAAGTGAGGTCTCCAGCCTGACACCCAACACTTATGCCTGACTATTGGTGGGAGGTAGGTGAGAAATGATGGGGTCCTCTGCCAAGTCTGTCGGCTGAGTCCTTCCTACTGAAATATCCATCAGCTGCTTTGAAAGCTGCGAGAGAACAAACGTCACTTAAAAGGCATTTCCATAATCTGACCTCCTGTTGTTTTGCTACCCATGTCATAAACCCAAGTTCATTTCCTCTCCTGGATGCCAGACACTCAAAACAAGATGTTTTTCATCTTCTGCTTAAGGGCTCTCAGGTGACTCCCCAAAGGCCAGCCCCACCACTCCTGCTTGATAACTGGGAGGTTATGGGCTGCTTCTGTAGGCTCTGCTGCCACTCAGAGGCAGCCACCTCCACCTCTGTCAATGACCTGTTGACTTCATTTGGTGGCCACACATGATCAAAGAATGCATTGCATCATCTTCTGGTTGTCAGCAAGGGAGAGTGAGGCAGGCAGTCAGGGGGAAAATGTGCTTGAAAGCCTGGATGCAACCACACAGGGTGGGGCTGAACACACAGCTGTCATTTTAGGAGGGCTGGCAGAGGTCAGGAATGAGCTGTGACTTTGGCAACAGCACAGAAGAGGGTCTGGCAGGACATACTTTGCGTCCCCCTGTCCTTGCTCCATCAGTTACCAACTGATGTCATCAACTCTTAAGGACCAGAGTTGTCCACTACTGAGGATCCTGGATCTGCAGTCTCCTTGATGAAAGCTGTGTCCTCTGCAGCAGTGCTTGATACTTGCTGATATTTCATGTGTGGAGCTTTCTTTTGCATGCAGGCACCACTTTCATCGGCCACAACTAACGCACGGCACTCGGAGTCAAACCTCTTTCTGAATTCCCTGCTGCTAATTAAAATTCTGCTAATAAGGACAGAAGTAGCTTGAGCAGTTTGGGGTTAGAAAGTCCATGCTCTCCTGAGCCACGAAAAGAGGAATCTCCTCCATTCTGACTCTGGCCAGAAAAGTCCTTTCAAAGACCATAGAAGGCTTTTTAGTGGCTTCTAGTAAGTGCTGACTGTCCAAGCCCAGCATCAATAACAGGAAATAGCAGGAAACAGAAGCACCACGTCAGCACTACCAGCTAACCACATTTTGATAGCACATGCAGGAATAAAGGCCTCACGCTGAATTAGATCACAGAGAACTAAATCTTTACCTTCACCTGATTTTTTCTTCTCTTTTTTCTTTTTTTTTTCTTTTTTGGTGTGATTAACATCATGAGCATCACACTTGGATTCATTTAGACACACTGATTCATTAGACGGCCCATGACCTTAATAAATTTAAATTACCAGGAAGGGGTAGTTTATACCAGCGTCTTAGTCATAGAAATGACTCATGACATCCACCCACACTAACCTTTGTTTGGTCTCTCCAAGTATGCCAGGGCTTGTCAGCCCTTCACAAATGGAGTTCTTTGATTCCCTCCATGAGAGAAGGACATCAAGGAAGTCTGATTGCAGGAACCAGCTCCCTGTGCAAAGACACAAAACAATACCAGTGACCTTGAGAAGCTGAGGACTTGTTTTCTCCTAGAACATGATGTGCTGCTGGAGGGAAGTGTCTCATGTGACATGAAGTGAGGTAAGAGTGCAGGAGGGGGGAGCGGGGCTTGTGCTCTTCTCACAGGCTGCCAAACTGCTTCTTTGTGAAAATACTCTTAGGAGAGTTTCTACAAGCAGCGAGGAGCAGAGAGAATGTAGGGATTTTGTCCTTCTTCTGAGAATTTGGCCACATTCAAAAGTGAACAAAGGTACTGAAGCAAACATTAAAAGAAGAAAAGATTCATCCCAGCCCCCTAAAAATTTTCTTTCCTGCCTGCCCTAGGAACTCCCACCATGGTCTAAAGCCATGGCAAGAGATATTTCAGACTTCCTTGGTAACTATTTCTGGAGACAAATACCACAGAGATACACAAAACCTATTTTAGTAGTGCACTGCTTTGGGCAGACAGGCAAGATCACTCAGACCAGCCGTAACTTGGGGCTGACAAGAGCCTTGAAAACTGCATCTTGACAGCCTTCCCAGACGACCAGGAAAGTCCTTGAAGGACTTTCCAAATTCTGATGTAGACCACAGAACACACTGCAGCCCTGAGATGCTGCTGAAGGAGATCATCACAGGTTAAACACAGCCCCCCACGCTCCCATGCGAGCTCCCTGTGCAAGACACAAAACAGCACCAGTGACCTGCAGGAGCTGAGGACTTATTTTCTCTGAGGACATGATGTGCTGCTGCAGGGAAGTGTCGCACTTGACCTGAAGTGAGGGAGTGTGGTATCGGGGCTTTTTTCTCAAAAAGGCCTCTTTTCCTCTGCCTCTCTGCTTATGCGCCTGTCTGTTGCTGCAGGTAATTTACTTCGGATAATTACCACTCTTAATAGCCCTGGATGCTGCCTTGTCAAGAGTTTTCCAGGCAGAAGAGTTTTTGCCTCTACATGTTATTCAGTTTCGTGCTTTATCAATTGTACCCCAACCCAGCAAGCAGCCAAGCCCTCAGCATGAGATCTTTTCTCAGATGGGTCATGGGAGGTTATGGGCTTGGGCATCTCAGACTTGACTGCAGAATTTTTGACTCTGGAATCGGTCAGTGTGAGCCGACCCAAGTCTGTCCACCCAAGTCTTCCCAAAATTCTGAAGGCTTTGGAAAACTTGTAATCCGAGCAGGACTGTTGAAAGATGTTCAGTGGGAAAATCTGCATCAGAAAATATGCTAATATATTAATATTTTAATGTACTGATTTTTTTTCAATTAAATGATTCATGCTAAAAAGTATTTCTCATCAATTGGAAACAATATTCACTTCCTTTCAAATCAGAAGAAATTAAAATAAATATAATTTGGTTTCCTTGTTTATCTCCTCAGTCAAGGAGGGGGAAGAAAGGAGAAAAAAACCAACAGAAGTTAACTATTTTCTCTGCAGCTACATTTTGTTTTGAATCAAGAAATATTTTTTAAATGCAAATCATTTCACTAAATATCAGAAAAATACATGAAGTATTCTCAGCAAAATGAAAGGCTGCCAGTTTGTTCAAAAGTTGTGATAGGCAAGATTTTCTATTATTTGTATGTTCTCTTAATTTTGGAGATTTAACATATCTCAAATTAAGACCTTTGTTAGAGATGGTCCAGTTTTTCGCTTGCACCTGAATCATCACAGTGCAAACTTCATCCTCCCTCACAGCCTCTGGATGAAAAGATTTTCCAATTCAGAAATAAGTTCTTTTAGTCCTAGTTGTCGTGTAGTTCGTGCTACCCTTGTATATTTCAGAGATCACTTTGCTGGAGACAAAATTACATGCTCGGGACTTCAACACTCATTCTGCCACAGCAGACATTTCGTTTCCTAGAAATGATAGTCTGTTTCACTGCCCTGAGTATCACACATCCTGACACACACAGCAGAGGCACAAAGCAGAATAACCCAGAATTCCAGGAAGCATCTCCTGAGAGGTGGGGCAGGGATCAGAAGGAGCTCCTCAGGAGCATTACACCATCCCAACAATCTTGGTTAGCTCTGAGGGCTTTGTTAAGGCACAAAATCTGATCTGTGTTTCCACCATTAAACTGCTGTCAACTCAACAAATTTATTGTCTTTCTGACCATATATAGAGCTCTTCTGAAAGCGCTGGCTTCTGACATAACATGGACACTTTTGAGTCTCAGGTTTCATTTGAAAAGGAAGGAGTGGGGGGAGAGAGAGGAGGAGAGAAAGAGGGAAAGAGAGAAAGAGAGAGAAAAAGAAAAAGAGAGGAAGAGAAAGAGAGAGAGAAAGAGGAAGAGAGGAAGAGAGGAAGAGAGGGAGAGAGGGAGAGAGGGAGAGAGGAAGAGAGGAAGAAAGAAAGGAAGAAGGGAAGAAGGGAAGAAAGGAAGAAAGGAAGAAAGAAAGGAAGAAAGAGAAAGAAAGAAAGAGAAAGAAAGAAAGAAAGGAAGAAAGAAAGGAAGAAAGAGAAAGAAAGAAAGAGAAAGAAAGAAAGAAAG
>VZTI01003037.1:159881-209875 GCA_013397865.1 Struthidea cinerea | reverse complement strand
AGGAAGGAAGGAAGGAAGGAAGGAAGGAAGGAAGGAAGGAAGGAAGGAAGGAAGAGCCCTTTGCAAGCAGTCTACAAGTCTGCATGCACGTCCCAAAGCAGGCTCTGCTTATACCTTCTGAATAACTTTTCAGAAATGTTTAGCTTTCTCTCTTGCCAGGGGCTGGGACACAGAAGGGAATTCAGGACACTTGGAGATGGCCCTGTCTTTTAGGCCTGTAGGCCTGCTTAAATGGCTGCAGAGGGAACGTCCTGACTTATTTCCGCACATGCACACACACACACATGCGCCCACAAAACCAGGTCAAATGATTCCGAAGACAACCACAGGCTTGGGGGGGAGTGATTTTTTTTTATATTTTTGTAGAGGAGAGAGAGCTTGAAGAGAGGATTTTTGAACAATTAGAGCCGGTAAAGTTCATGCTTTCTCAAAAGCTTGTCTAAGACCCACCTGGTCATTGCCTTGACATTTTGACTCACAAAAAATCACCAGGCTACCAGAGCTGAGAGATGGTCTTGGAAGAGAACAGATGTGATGTGTGAAAGGATAATGTGTCTGATGGCCTCTTAGGGATCAAAACTGATAAACTAAACGTGGTCTTGGCATTAAAAGAAAAATAAATTAAGGCAAAACTAGTTCTACAGAATTCAAACTTCAGGATTAAAAACAAGAACAATAAATAACAGTATGAACTGGAGATGAGAGATAAGATACAGCAAGATCTCATGAAATAATTAACAGCCAAGAAACAGAGACAAAACCAAACTAGTCAGAGACAGACCCATAGTAATTACCAAATCAAGCATGTGGCCTTTAGAATGAGTGGGATCATTCATGTGTTACACAAGATTAAATGAATCTCAGAGTGCTATAAAACCGCACACTGCAAGTGAAAGAATTCAGAGCAAGACAAAATCCAAACTCACAAACAGATGCTCAGTGAAATTTACTGTGAGTTCAGAGAGAAGTTCTGCTATATCATTAAATAAAGACCTGGAATTCCTCAGTGAACAATTTAAAGAGTTGCAGAAGGAAGAGATACAATAAACCAGAACAAAGTGGAAGAGAATACACAAAACTCAGCTCGGTTCTGTGGCAAGACAGAGGTACCAGCTTGAATCTGCTCGAAGTCCCTCGGTGTTTGCATGTATTTGCAGAATAATAGGAAAGGCAACTAACAAAGAGGGAGGGTAGGAGGGGGAAGGAACGTTGTGCCTCAAAGGGGAAAAAGAAGCAAGATGAAGAAGGAAGAAGTGCATCTGAAGGGGGCAAAGAGGAAAACAGTAAAGAAGCTCATATTTGGAAGAAACAAAGGCAGCAGATACCACAGCAAGCACAAGTGGCGACTCCTCCAGTGGGCACATCACCTCCCCTTGATCCACCCACGCTCCCTGCAGACCTTTGCCTCCATCAAGACGGGTGACTAAAGTGACCAGCTTCAACCCCGAGTTCCCAGCACCAACCCTCTCCCTGAGCTCTGAAGTTAAGCAGTGTCCCCAGTGATTTTGCATGTGTGTGCTGTGCCAGAGGCCGTCCCCAGCCCTGCGGCAGCGTGGGTGTCTGCAGGAATGTGGGCAGCGGGCTGTCCTGCTGCAACTTTTCCTCCCCTTATGATCTGCCGACTCCCCGCCAGCCTCCTGGGACTCCGTGAGCACCTTCAGTGGTTCTGCACCGGTTTGAGTTTCAAAAGAGGTGTACACCTCACCAGGGAGAGCAGACTGTGCTGCACAGCGCAGCCCCCGCGCATAAAACTGGATGCAACAAACTCTTCCCGATAAAATGAAAGCTTTTCAGCTCCTGGTGGTAGAGGAGGAGCAGCTCGTCGGGGAAATGTTGTGGTTCTTCTGCCACTGTCTGAACAAGGTCGTGGAGACTACTCCTTTACCTTGTTAATGCTGCTTTCAGCGGGCCGCGTTAGCTCCAGCCAGAGGCTCGTGGATAAAGTTATTTGGAGCACAGGACTCCTCTGTGCCCTGTGCGTTAAAGCAGCAGCGTGGAGTCGATGGCTGGCGCACACAGCTGCGGGGAGAACGCTGACCTAGACCACTGGTGTTCACCCCGAGTTTGCTTTTATTCCACACACCCCGAATTTTCTTCTCCTGCCGGCAGTCAACGACAACAGAAAAATGCAAACGTGGCCGTTTTTAAAATCCGAATTTTGCTTTCACCAACGCACAGAACATGGTTTCATAGTGGGATAGATAAAAAGAGACCTGCTACCTGCACAATTCACTGAAGATACAAAGTTTATAGGGCAGAGTGTGACCTGAAGCTTAACTTTTTTTGCCATGTTAAATTCATAACTGTTCACGTGTGCTTGTTGATACGGGTCTACTTTCCTAGCTGAAGTATAAAAGAATTGTGTTGTGTCCACTAACACAAAACAAACTGCTGGGAGTTTAGCTGTCTTGCAAAATTAATTACAAAAGATCTGTGGGATTAAACACTTTGATTTAACTAAGTTGGAAACAACTGGAAATTTTTTAATTTAGTCCCAAGCCATCATCACACTGTGTATATCAGGAAACACTATTATCATGATCAAAGTGTTTGGGGTTTAGATCTATTAAGTTATGTGTGCTTATTAACAAATTCAGCAACGTAGTACAGCATAGACATCCTAACCTTGACAGTCCTTTCCCAAGTTAAAGTAGTTGAATCACACCCTGCAAACTTGCAATTTCGAATTTTGTTCATTCTACGGGGTGAATAACTGGTTAAACCCTTAACTGGCTACACAAATACCGCATGGTTTAAATTCAGATTCCTACAAAGGGAAGGTAGAGATGTTCTCAGTGTCAATAGGCCATGGCTTCCACAAAGCTGGTGCACAGTAGCTGAGAGAGTGACCACCCACAGTGACACATTTTTACACTGAAGATGCAAGGAGGCCTACACCAATGACCTTTCCTGGAGACCAGGAGAATAAGGCTCAGTAATTCAGGATTTAGCCATTCAGAGGAGGTTTTTGGTCCCAGTTAATAAAGGGTCTCGCTAATCCAAAAGCTACAAACCTAACAAGAGTCCTGATCCAGCAGCGACTGTGGTTCAGGGAGGAGTTGGGATTTTGCTTCATTTGATGAGGAATTTATGCTGCTTTGAGCTCTGTTTGCAAAAGCCCTTGGATACCGGGGGCTGTGCTCCCTCAGCCTTTGGCACCGCACACCCCTGAGCTCACAGAAGCACACTCGCAGCCCACAGCTGCCAGGAGAGAGCAATGCAGCAGAGATTTTCACCTGGCCAGCACTCTCGTTGTCCTGCGACTCAAATGTGCCCCTGTGCCCGCCGGTAGCCAGGAGCAGGCGTTCACACACACCCCTCCTGCAGGGGAGAGTTACTGCCAGAAATATAACGTGTTCTGCAAACAACTTAGTCACCCAAAGAGCTTTATAAATGCATAACAAGTAGATAGCACAGAGCAACGAAACACACTTTGCTGGAGCAGCAAGGAAACACACAGCCTCTCCGTTCTGCCTTCAGTGGGGGAGCAGAAGCAGCCTGGTGAACCAGGTCAGCCAGCCCTACAGGGTTTTGCATAAGAATTTTACACAAGTGCCCTACCCAAACCATTTCCTAAGGACATCTTCTGTCACTGAGATCACCCAGCCAGAAAGCACAATAATGCATGGAGGTTCTTTTGGAAAGGGGGCACTGGGGGAGAACAGTTTAAAGCAGAGGAGGTTTCCTAATCTTTTGAGGGGACAGCACATTAGGTTAGGGTGCAGCTTGGAGAAATAATATTGCAGTTGGGCTTTTGGAGTAGCCTTCAGGCCAGGCACCCTTTAACCTGCTGAAGAGCAGCACTGGTCACAAAAAAGATCCAGCATATATGTGTATAATCATAGAATCTCAGGATGGTTTGGGTTGGAAGGGACCTCAGAGAACACCTCATTCCACTCCCCTGATGGTCTCAGGGACACATTTCCACTATCCCAGGCTGCTCAGAGCCCCATCCAAACTTGAACACCTCTGGGGATGTGGCATCCACAACTCCTTGGGTCACCCTGTGCCAGGGCCTCCCCACGCTCTGTGTGCATTTGTGCATGGAAAAATCAAACCTAATCCTAGTCTTTCCAGGAGGAAATGTATCCTGTCTGACCTGTGTGACATGCCCATGTTCCTTCAAGGCTTTGTTCTAGATATTACCCACAGTCATAAAGCAAAGAGGAAAATCAAGGTCCAGGATTATTTGAGCCATCAGGTATGACGCAGTCGTGGTTATTTGGAAGTAATCACACTTCTGGCAATTTACAGACATTATCCCCTCCTCTTTCCAGTGGCATAGAGATAATAGTGAGCTATATATTCTGAGAGAAAAGGAGAGTGTGGCTGAGCAGGTAGCTGTGTATTTTTCAATGTCTTTTCTGCTCACCCTCAGTCAAAAGGAGGGCGAGAGAGTAAGTCCCGACCTGCAATTTCAGAGCAACAATGTTCCCTCAAACCTTTACAGCATTTACATTCTCCAGTGGCACATTAAAAAGCCTCTCATTCTCAGCAATTTAATAAAATAACAAGTAGAAAGCCAGAGAGAAAAATGAGGCAAAAAAAAAAAAAAATCAGCTCCGTCTTGGACAGTCTTGGACAAAATGGAAAAAAGAGTGGTGTCAAACTGACCCCCAGACTTTGTGGGAACCTCTTCTGTAACCGGGAAGCGACTGAGAGAGGAACCCTCGTCCTCAGAGAAGGTGCTACCAGAGGTGGAGCAAGGGAGTGAGTTTGCGGCTGCCCGTGGGTGTGTGAGCAGGAGCCTGTGTTTGTGTGCTGGAGCTCACAAACGAAAAATTAGAGTGACAGCTAAAAGTGCCAAAGGCAATCCAAGGAGGCAAAAGGGGAGTAAGGAGAATGGAAGGGGAGTAATGGAAAACTCAATCAGTGGTGATATGGGGAGAGATGGAAACAACTGAGGCCTTTCAACTGGGTGAAACAGAAGACGAAGTAAAGGGCAGAAGCAGAGAAACAGAAAGTAGATATTATTTGGAAAAATATTACCACCGATTCTAATTTTATATTCATCTAGTGACACCACCCTTTCTGAGACAAGCCCAGCTGTAATGACTCTTCTTACAAAACACCTTTTTTTCCTTCCTAATCCAAGGTTGCTTGCTTGCTCTCCTGCCAGTGCACATGCAAAGCAAGCTTCCTGAAATTGTTTTGCTGTTTCAAGTGAGCACCTCATAACCAGAAACAAGCTGAAGAGAAGCAAGAACCTTACTCCGGAGAGCATCATCTTATATAATCATAATGTCAGTAGATCTAAATTCAAATTATGTGACCTGAATCACAACTCTAAGCTGCAAAGACACATCTTTGCCTCCTGAGTGATGGACATGAGAAATTCCAGACTGGCATTCTTCAGCCCACCCTCAGAAAGCAATCTGTAATCTTCCTCTTTTCAAGCTGTGGCTGGATACTGCCTTCCCAACGAGAACAACAAGGCACCAGCTGAAAACAAATCAACTAAAATAGTTGAAATTAAGTAAGAAAGCACAAAACAAAGCCATGCTTTGAGCAGAGGAACCACTTGGGGAGAAAGGAAGGAAGGAAGGAAGGAAGGAAGGAAGGAAGGAAGAAAGAAAGAAAGAAAGAAAGAAAGAAAGAAAGAAAGAAAGAAAGAAAGAAAGAAAGAAAGAAAGAAAGAAAGAAAGAGATATTCCAGTCAAATCTTCTAGACTAGGAGGAAGAAAATTTATTCAGTTTCCTGAGTTCAAACACACTGTATAAGTGTGCTTTCTCTCCAAATGTCATTGGAGAGCAATTAGCTTTTTGAGATTTCAACCTCAAAAATTGAGGGAACTTCTAAACTGTGCAACTTTGGCTCCCCCCTCCCAATTCCCCCCACAACCGAGACCTCCACCCTCCATTAAATCTTGGATATAAGATACAACCATAGGCAGCAAGATGGCTGGTGTTGAAAGAAACATAGCTAAGTTCACAGCTCAGCAAGTCCAGACTTTTAATCAGTTATCTCCTAAGCTTTTTGAAAAGGTTTCCAAAGTCAGTGAATGCTTTGCACACCTCAGCTCAGCTGTACTAACCTGGCCCAAGTGAGGGAGACCGACTTGTGGGTACACAGAGGCACTAACGAGCATCAGGCTGGCTGGAATCTGACTTTTCAGCACTGTTTGACAAGAAAACACAGATTTCATTGGTCTGGTTTACCATTTCTTCATCTCAAGTGAAAGAGGCACTTTTCTATCGCTAGCTGGCTCCCTGTTCACAAATAGGCAGACATTTCTTCTAGCAAAATTGGTTGCTGTTCTGGGCTTGGAGAAGCATGATAAAGCAGAAATCTCTCTGATCAGGACGGTACCACAATGAAATGTTATTGCAATATCTGCTTGGCAGATTGGGAAATTCTATATTGACCTGGCAGAGCAGAGTATAATATTTTGTTACAGCAACGTTTTGCCTATAATTTCAGCAGAGGTGATAACTAAATATGAAAGCAGATGAATATAAAAATGACTGATGCACATATATCTTTGCCTAAGCACACCAAGTAACACAGACATTAAACTGCCTTTTGCATAATCTCCCTTCTATTAAAAGTTTTTGCAAATAGATTATAAGAAGAGAAATAGAAACACAAAAATTAAGTATTTATCATTTACTCTTTGCTGCACTGGCTAGTCACTTTCTTGATATTAAAGCCTCATGCTCAGCTTGGTGTTTTCATTTAAACAACGAGCAGAATTTCCATTCGCCAGTAATATTGAAAATTATACACCCTAATGAACATCCCAAAAACAATACAGGGGACTTTCACCGACTTCTGAATTCAAACCCATGAGTTTCTGATGTTTATGGTATCACTCAATGACGAAAAATGGCATTGAGGATTTCAGCTTAGTGCAAATATAGATGGAAGTAGAGATAATCTCTTGGTGAAAGGAGCCATGTGATAGACACACTACAACAAACTTCCTGAGCATCTTGGCCTGATAGCTTCAGGAAAGGCTGCCTCTTCTAGAGAGGTGGGATGAGGTAATCTAGGAGGGTGTCCAGAGACCTGAAGAGAGATCCAGTTTCTTTGAAGGAGAGCCAGTCAGTGTTGAAATGGCACTTGCTTCTGCGTGACTACAATGTGGAAAGGTCACCTGGGCAGTAAGTTCAACCATGCTTAAATCTCTCTTGTTTATTTCATTATCCTCCTCCCAGACGCTCAGAGACCCGGGATGGCACTTAGGGATCTGACAGAGCACGTGAAAGGGTTAAAAGGGCTGTTTGGGAGCAGCAGGGTGATGCATAACCACATCTACTGAAAGCAGATGAATTCCATTACCACCCATCAGAGCAAGCTCCTGCTTCTGCTCTGTGGCTGAAAGTGCCCTAGTTTGGTAGACGAAAATTTAGGAGGGAGAAGGAGATAAGTGGCCAGGAGGAGCGTTCCACCTGATATGAGCAGTTTGGAGAAGGAATGACAGTGAAAGGAGGTAATATATGCATCTTCCACAGCGCTCCGTCACTTGTTATGGAAACCTTGTTAGCAGATGAAAGTGACAGGTGAGGCTTAGCTCTGTGAAAAACCAGCACAAACATGGTGTGATGACTGCCAAGGCAGGGGAATGGAGCAATCTGTGAACAGGCTTGGAATCCACAAATAAAACAGGTACTGTTTTGTTCTTAAAACCCAAAGACAAGCAGAAGCACAGAAACTGCCAGACCATGAGGAAGGAAAAAGAAGAAAGAAAAAAAGATATGTATATTTAAGCCCTTGGCCTGTAATATCAATGGGCACTCATAGGAAAAAAAAAAAAAAGAAAAAAAAGAAGAATAAAAAAGGAGAAGAAGCATAACATGTCACCATGCACTGTTTACATCCCTTACATTCATAGTAAATGACCTTTCCCACGAATAAAATGCCTTTGAGACTGCCCATGACTAATTTCTAATGTTGTTGTGATTTTAACCTTGGCAGTACAGGGAAAATGGTCACAGCAGACTCCAGTTCCAAGGGAGCAGAAACAGCTTTGCTTCACCACTGTGACACGCTCATTTTTAAACCAGTCTGCAAATTATCTCAGCTACCAAGTTCATTTAGGGAAGTCCCAGCAATCCATGGCACGAAGGAATAGTTCCACAAACACTGCTGGTATGAGGTCTGTGAATATCTGCTGTTGCTGTTGTGCAGGAGACTCAGATTCATCTGTAAAGATCCCTTACAGAGGCATAATCTTCACAAGTCAGAGTCATGTTTGTCTGACACACAGTGAGAAGAAAACATGGTGTGCAAGACCAAAATATAGTCCTTTACTCTGGCTCCTCTCAGTTCTTAATCCTTTTTTCAAACTTGAAAATTAATTTGCATAATTTTCTGCTCCGATGACTTTCAAGGATTAATTCTACTTCTGAAAGGGACAGGAGCAGTTCTGACATAAATGGGAGGCAGGAAGACAATGGGGGAGCCTGTAAATTTCTGATCTCCTCCTATGACACAAGTACAAGGAGTATCCAGTGTAATACTCTGAGATGGCCAAAATCTGCTTCATCTCACTTGCTGTTGCTCTGACCCTCTGCGAATCTTCACATTTAAGGTCACCCATGTTCAGCCATTCATGTTGTGTTTGTTGCATCTGAGGTTCATCGGTCACGTGGTGCTTCTACTTTGAGGGGAACCTGGATTTTTATGTTTTCACACTTGATTTTTCTTGCATTACCCTCAGTAACAGAGGAAAATCACCATTAATATGCACAGAGAGAAATAACGGGGGTTATCTCAGATGCTCCTTGGTGAAACCTCTCTTTCTGCTAAGCCCATGAACTTTTCCGCTCTCGAAATCCATCAGAAGTGTGCAACGGGGAAATGCACAACCCTCACGCTCTCCCACTGCCTGTCTGTTCCTCCTGTCACAAGATGTCTTTTCACAGATCACTTTGCCTGTCCTTCTCTGAACTTTGCAATTTTCCCCCGTGTTTTTGGGAGGAAGCAGGAACAAACACATGCCACCAGCAGACACCCAGCTACGGCTTGGCAGCTGCCCTAACTTAGGTGAGGCTATGTTGATATCTGTCACCTTAGGATCTGGCCTCATATTTTCAGCCTGGAGGTACCTAATCTAAAGCCTTCTAGGTAGCCACCAAGGGATAATGTCCGGATGCGGGCTCCAAAATGACACATCAATCAGCAGAATCAAAATAACATGAATTTTCCATGATTACATGAGATACAGATAATTATGGTCAAATCTGCATTGCTTCTCGTGGTAATTATAAGGATTAACATACTATAATGATTACACTGTAACTGTGTGCATGTCATATTATCAATATTATAGGTTTCCCCTGAGAAGAAAGCTGAAATTGATGACCTCCAATCATCAGGGAGGCCAAACAGTCTTACTGTGCCACAGGAGAAAAAAAAAAAATGAAATTTGAACTATTTCAAATCTGGGTTGTCCTTCAGATTCTGTAAAACAAAGTAATGGGGATTTTTCTGCCTCCTCTCCTCTCCTCTCCACTCCTCTCCTCTCCTCTCCTCTCCTCGGGCTGCACCTAAGAAAGCTAAAAGGATCATTAATCAAGACAAGAGAACTCATACAACTGATGGGCAGAGTTAAACATTTGTATTTTCTCTGAGTAGCCTTATTGATTTCACAGGACTGCATGGCTTACAAATGCANCCTTCCTCCTTCCTCCTTTCTCCTTCCTCCTTCCTCCTTCCTCCTCTCTCCATCCCACCCCCCATGAAAAATTATCTCCACTGTTATTTCTTCCCATACAATGTTCTCAGTGAAAGACGTCTCACACAAGATCTATTTTGCCCAGAAGTGTTGGTCTGCCCTCACGCTGCCGTGCTTCAGCAGGTGGCTTCCCATCTGCTGAGCTAAGGCAAATGTCTCTTAGTCCACACCAGGAGAAAGCTAGTTCAGCTTAGCACGGTCCATCCTGAGACAAATCCTGCCAAAGTAATTGCCATCCTGACGGAGAAAATCCTGTTTTATCAGTTGTGGCTCGTCTCTAACCCCTCACTGGTTGCCAAACTGAGTACTATGAAAACTGCCAAGTAATCAGCCTGCAGCTGAGTTGAGCTGTGCCTACTCAGTGGGGAACTAGAAAACTAAAATGTGTCATCATCTTTGAGGTATCCAAAATTCATGAGCGAGCCCAACCGAAGGCCTGAATAATTTTAAGCACTTTTTTTCATTCTTCATTTGCTTTCTGGTGTGAAGGCCTGAAGAGGTCAAATTTTTGAATTTTTATGACCACTAGGACTAGAAACAGACTTTCCTTTTTTTCTTTTCATTGGAATCAGGGACAATCCTGTCTCCAATAGCTAAATCATTGAATTTGAGATGCTAAATCTTGCTTCATTTTCTACATGATAACCAGCCCCTGAAATATCATTGGAAGACACTTCCTTGTCAGCAGGCTTTGCAGAGAACCTTCCAGAAGGACTGGCAGCTTCCTCTCTTTTCTGAAGAATGATAATTGCACGAAGAAACCCGTTCTGATTTCACACCAAGGAAACGCAGCACCGTTGCAGGGGAACCTTCATGGTTGGGTTGGATTTTATTTTCATCCTCCTGAACAGTTAAAGGCTCTTGCAGAAATGTTGTAAGGTGGTCATTTGGCATGAGCCTTGGCTTGCTGTCACTAGAAGACCATGCACCCAGTGCATCTTTCATGTGCCGTGTATTTGATCAAGCTCCACATTCCTGGGAAGAAGGATGCCTGTGATCAATAGGGAGTTAAACAGGGGGCTTAAAAAGAGAGGAAAAGGTCTACTTTGGTTGACAGTAGCAAGCAGGAAATCCATGGGTTTGAAGGTGGCAACCTGATGTTTTCCAGGTGGGCTTTGCTGAGAGGAGGCCTGGAGTGCTCACCAGAATTTATCAGTTGCCAGTTACAGGAGTTAATTTTATTCAGAGGAGGAGAGGCATGCCAAGGGGAACATATGGCACAATAAGCTCCTGGTGGGTGGAATGCATTTTTGGACTGAATGCCAGAAAAAGCCATGATCTGCCTGAGGGCTTGCAAAGCATTTTGGTGGGACCTGCTCTTCATGTTGGCCTTTTCGTTTCTCCAGGCTACTGCTCTAATGCTTTCCATCCAATTTTTTTTCCTCCCCACAAAAAAACTCTTAATTTGTTCCACTCAAAAGACAAGATTATTAAGTCACTCTCTGAGGTTTTTTTGGCAGTGTAAGAAGAGACGTGCTAGATTAGACTGCAAATCCCCCTGACTCAGTAGTGTGTCCATGAGAGGAAACAGTTCCAGTTGCCTAAGGCAGGGTGGAAGAGCAAGGAAAGCATGTGACACTTCTCACATTCCACCTTCCCTAGGTCCTTCACAAAGCTTGCTTTGTGTCTCTCAGTAGCATTCCCGGGTTGGATTTCACTGCACGCACAGATGAGGAGTGGCAGCTCACGAACCAGAGCAACCAACCTGCTTCTCTTCATGGTTGCTTCACCCTTCAGCAGGTGAAGGGAAAACTTCTCAACGAGAGCTGAGAGTTGCTTTTGGTTTATACAAATGCATGATATTTTCTGAATTCTTTTGAACTGTTCATTTTCTGGTCATTCTCCATGGACTGTCTCCCCTCAAGGATTTCCTTCCTCCCACTCTTGGGGGTTGTCATTAACTCTGACAGCACTGAGAGTCTGTTGTTCCTCCAAACATTGCTTCTAGGAAAAGGCTTTTTTCCTTGCAGACAACATGTTGCACAGGACTAGGGAGAACTAGAGCAGAGAAAGTTGTTTAAAAACTTCTTTTAAGTTTGCAGTGCTGATAAGCAGCCTGCTTGCCTATTTTATTGCCTTAATTTCTGCTGCTTGCTGCAGAGCGCTGTGGGCTACAGAGCCTCTTAGGCACTGCAATACAACAAGTGCTTTAGACTTTTTCACAGCTCTCAACACATGGCCTGCCAGTTTAATTTGGGTTGAGTAGCACCTCACTGCTTGCATAACCAACTCTGAATTCAAAGGTGGCAGAAGAAGGCCTCGGGGACAGTCACAACTTATCACCCACTTAGGTCTTTGCACTCCCATCCTTAATGCCTCACAATGTCATTAAGAGGTGCAAGCACTCAAGAGTTCCTGGACCTAATGGCCAAAGAGGTCCATTGTGTGACTGGCTCCCATCAAGGTGTGCATGAGGTGTTCTTTGCAGTGTCACCTCAGGACACCCTTTTGCAGACTGCAGATAATTATTACATCCATGTATTTGTCCCAGTTTCTCTGCTCTGGACACTGCCTGCTGCCTGAGCAAGGGGATTTCAGGGGAGATGAGACAGCACAAAGAGGCCACAGGCCTACAGCTGAGACCAAACCCAGTAGGACCAGACCCTCAGCTGGCATAAACCACTGTTGTGAGTAACTGTGAGATGAGAATTTCCACTGCTGCCAGACCAGCCTGGGGAATAGGAAGAAAATAATTTTTGGCTCATTCTAGTAACATTGAACCAAAAAAAAGGGGTCTGAAACCAGTGAAATCTGCATTATGGTGTGCAAAGTGGATTACTTGCACTCAGCTTCAGCTGAACACTGCTCATATACACCAATATATGCCCTTCACTGACAAAGAAAAGAGAGTGCAGACAGTGGTAAACACAAGAGTCTACCAGATGTAACCATTGAAAATGCGTGACAGTGCCTCTGGTCCTGGAGGTATGGATGATCATCCAAAGGAACATCTGCTATTTCACATCAGGGAGAAAAAAAAAAAGGAATCTGTGTGACCAGGCTCTGCACTAAAATGCACATATTTGTTTCAAAAAACCCAATTTACTGACTAAGGCAAATCTTCAGATGGTGCACGCTGGCAGACGTCTGCCAAAGTCAAAGGAATTGTACTGATTGTTACTCAGAAGCCACATAATCTGTTGAGGAGAAACAGAGAAACACGGGCAGAAGCCTCCTTCCCCTACTCCAGCTCCACACTGTGGCATTTGCCACCTCCCAGACCACTCAGGGACGCTCAGGTTACGTGAATGCCATTTCAGCTCCTGCATGCCAAGATCTCCAGGCTGGCAGAGACTCTCTGACGACCTACAGCAGACTCCAGATGATAGGGCTGTCCAGCAGGGCTGCATTCCCAGGAATGTGTTCTCTTAAACCAGACAGAACCAAGACCCGAGCTCATGAATGCTCTCAAGTGCAGCACTCCAGCAACCACAGGCATTCCAAGACATTTCTGCAGGGCAGCCACAATTCTGTGAATACCTCAAGGAAAAGCAGACACAGGTGAATTGCTGAATCTTCTGAGGCTGAGAAAATACCTTCTTCACAGGCCCATACACAAAAAAAAAAAACCTCAAACAAACAATAAACAAAAGAAACAACCGGGGGGAGCGGGGGGAAAAACCACCAGAGAAAACCACACCAGCACTAAGTCTGGCCTTGGATAAATTGCAAAATGTCTTCTTATTATCATTACCAAGATCCCTGAGGGTACATATAATTGAATTAAGGGGTGTCTCTACTTGCATACTTAGTGGCTGTAGAGCTGTCTTCAGCTTCAGTCTGTGGTCCCGTAATCAGTGTCCAGAACATGCACAAGACGCCCTTTAATTTGGTTATAAGTAGCCCTTGGGGAACCGTAGAATTAAACAGTATCATAAGGTTCTAAACATGGTCTGCACAAGGGCTAATTCCACGCTCCCGCTCAATAGAGGATTTCTCAGCCTCATCAAAGTTTTATGCTAAAATTTTTTGGCTAATATTTTGAAAGCATGTTACTTCATTTGACCTAAATGACTTTTGCACATGTTCATTTCCATTTTACTCTATCAGCCTGTTTAACATAATAGCATATTAACAGTACATTTGAAAGAAGAGTCAGTGGTTTGGAGTCAGTCCAAAGCAGTCACAGCAGCAGGAGAGAGCAATAAGAGTTCTGAAGAAGGAAAATCAGACTTGAGTCCCCATTATTTCTTTGCAAAATGCAAATATCCTGGCGCACGAGGGAGGCTTTGGCACAAGAACATAATGTTATTTGTACCAGATTACCAGATTATTTCCTGAAAGATGGTCCCTGAGAAGACCAGACTGCTGCAAATGGCGCTTCACAACTGGAAAGTGCTGAGAAAGCAAATTCTTGAAATTATTATGTCTTTTAACATGTGTGCAAGTAGGACATTTTTATATAGTGTAATAGATCCATTCAACAGCATGTGTGTGGACAGGCAATAGACACAATTAGTGGAACCCCAGGCCATTAAACTTTTGTTATTAAATCTTGTTTGTAACTTTGCCAAACCCAACCCACTTATTCTATAACATTCTTCAGTGATTATCTGCCTGAATTTAATTTATTTGATTTTTATTCTTTATTGAATGCAAAACAGCTCAGTCATTTCCAAAAGTAAGGTTGTTAATCTTTTAACAGTGATTCGATGGAGAGTGTTGATACTCACCAAAGAAGTAGAATATGTGGGCTTATGACCAAAAAGAAAAAAAAAGAATGTTTCACCATTTAAAATAGAGTATGCATTTACTTATGAGGGGTTAGTGGTTCATAAACTTAAAATGACAACGTTCATCAGCCAACCCAAGCAACAGAACAATTGAAGTGAATTTGGGACATCTGTATACATTAGAGGCTTGCAGATGTTGACTAGTGTTGGATCATAAAGCAAAACAAAAGAGGGAGAGTGTGCCTGGATGGAGGTTGCCAGTGATGGCTGCTGTGGAAAGCCCTATTTCCAATAAAGAAGCCAAGATGAGAAACGTTTTTCAGCAAAGACCTTCTTTCCACGCCAGCCAGGAAGCAACGCTGATGATGAGGAAAACACGATACTTTCAGCTGGGTTTGCCACAATTTGCTCCCTGTTCTCACCGACTCATGTAAATCCCAAATAACACCAAAAAATTGGGATTGTTCACCCTGGAGAAGAGAAGCTTTGAGGTGACCTCATTGTGGCTTTCCAGTGCCTGAAGGAGCTACAAGAAACGTGGAGGGAGAGGGTTGCCAAGGGATGGAGGGACAGGACAAGGGGGAATGGCTTCAAGCAGGAAGACAATAGGTTTAGATCAGATATTAGAAAAGAATTGTTCGCTGTGAGGGTGGGGAAGCCCTGGCACAGGGTGCCCAGAGCAGCTGTGGCTGCCCCTGGATCCCTGGAAGTGTCCAAGGCCAGGCTGGATGGGCCTGGAAGAAACCTGGGATAGTGGATGGTGCCCATGGCAGCGGCTGGAACAAGATGAGCTTTAAGATCCCTTCCAACCCAAACTGTTCTATCATTCTGTGGTTCCATGACAGCTCAAGAGCAGAGCCCGCTGCATCACCGTGGAGCAAATGACACCGACAGACCTCTGAACCCAGGCAGAAACCTGTGTGCTCCCAAGGGCATAACCAGGCTCGTAAGTTTGCTTCTGAACCAGCACAGGATGAAGTTGTCAAGGCACCATGGAGCTCATAAAGTCCAGCCCTGGGCTTACTGTTGAATCAGAGGATCTCACAAGAACAGCTGCTCCAGGCTGCTCTGTGAATCACAGAACAATCCACGACAGCCAGAAAACTCAAACCACCAGAACTGACTCGCTGGCATAGGGAGAGGTGAGGACAGAAAAGGCAAATTGCCACTATTTTTGGTACAAGTACAAGCAGGGAATTCATCAACCACGAGCCTCTATCTGGACATAGGAAGCAGTCCAAACTGTACGCTGTGGAAGAAAGAAAATCTTTTTTTGTCAAGGTCCTTTCAAAGAGTGAGAGATAATTGCCATGCACAAATATAAATTAGTAAACCAGCACAATGTGTATCAAAACTAGAGAGACAGAAGCAGAACATTTTTGAAGCAGAATTTTTTTTTCTGTTTGCAAGAACGTCGGCATGGCCATATCAGTAAAATGCCATCGGGGAGGTGTTTTGTGGGTAGAAAATAGCTGTCCTGTAGTTCTCACCTAATTATGCGGAGTTACAAACATCCTTGCCACATTAAGAGAACCATTGTTCTTTTATCAGATTTTTACTCTCAGCCTCAGTTCAGGCTTGGTAGATAACACCTGTGTGAATGAGAACCACGGTGAGTCCTTGAAGCCTCTCAGAAAACCCTATGTGCAAGGTCCCACAGCCTAAAATGCTCTGCTTATCAGCTTTCTAGCCCTTTTCTTTGTGCAGGATTCAGAACGGTTCATGGGAACGCTGCAGATGGTCCCTCCCAAGGGAACAACTAATTGCAAAAGAGGAATTCTTTTCCTGTCAGCTTTATGACTTGAAATAATATGGGCAAACACACCAACCATCTTCCTTCGGTTGCTAAGAGATCTTAAATTCCAGGCGGTGAAACGGCACAGTGAGGTGTGTGGCTCCGTGGTGTGTTGTGAGTGGTCCCATGTGTGGTGATGTTACACTGACTAAGCTCTAGAGCTGCTCAGGCATTTTCTTTTGACACAACAATTTTTCCCCAGGAAATTCCAAATCATTGGCACAGAAGCTGCCCAGAGATTGCGCTGACATCAGCACAAGATACTCAAGAAATGCTCCTGCTTTTAACTTCTGAACAAAGCTCTGTGAAGGAAACTCAAATCTCCACGCCTCCTCTGTGTCCCTCTTTACCCTGAGGCTTCTCCATCCAAAAGTCAGCTGTGTAGCTTGGTCCATTTTGAAATGCCTTCTCCCAGCCACCAAAACCCAAGCTCTTTGATACTTTGATTTCCATTTTGGGGGGATTTTGTGTTGCTCTGCCCACTACAACTACCGACCCCAAACTACCACAGGTTAAATAGTAGAGACGTGGGGAGAAGTGGGGAGCTGCTCCCACTCTCCTGGCTCAGGGATCTAAGGCATTGCTGGAAATCAGAAGCAGCAGAGGCAAGGAAAAAATGTGTCAGAAATGCCTGTGTCAACACTGTAAGTTTCCAAGACTGTATTATTTTTGAAAACATATTCCCCCTGTCAAATACACACTTAAACTACTGAAAATTGGGAAAAAATAAAGATCTGTAGCGACAATTCTCATGATTTAGTAAGCACAAAAGAGTCATTCTGACCTTCAGCACGACCTTGCAGGAGAGCTGCAGGTGCACCTCTGCCTGACAGGACCAAAAATGTTGAACCATATTTTCCATATGTAGAAGATTCCCTTGCTACAGAGGCCACCAAAACCTGTTGGAGCATGAGAAGGGTAGACTTACTATCACGTTTTAAGTCACCATACTCAGTGGTCTATAGATATTGGAATATATTGGAATAGCACAGAAGAGTGTGGAGAAATTCAGAAGCAACTTGATGCCCACTTCTCCTAAAATATCATTTATATGGTATAGATCCTTCGTTTCCATAAAATACAGCAGAACTGTTTAATTTTTGCATTGCTCATTAATTGAGGACAAAAGCCTTGAACTACAAAGAGAGCAGAAGAGGCGTGTTGCTTGTTAGGAGTCTTCCTTCACCTACGTTTCTTATTGTCCCATCAGGAAGCCTAATAGAGTAAAACCATCACTTTTATAACTCGATTGGGACGTGTGTTGTGAAACATGGTAAATAGCTCCAGCTTTCCCTAGCATTTCAGCACATCCATGGTTTAAAAAGAAACACACAAAAATAAATCCTCTGCTCTCTTACGCCCATTCAGCAGCACTAAGGTCACAGGCTGCAGGGACGGAATTGAGCCCAGAATTCAACCAAAAAATCTGTCCAAATAAACTGGTTGATTGTTGCATGTTATACAAATGACAAATAATCCTTGAGCAGACAGGCACATGCACTGGGGCTCTGGCTGGGGAAGCTTGGAGGCACAATTTGGCTTCCACATCCTCCTGAGTGTTGCAGGCCTATTGCCTTAAGCACATCTGCGCATCCTAAAAGCACGGCACAGCTCTTGGCTTTCCAGCCCAGTCTCCTGTAACCTTGCCCAGTCTGGACGACTTCATTAGTCAATTGTCATGGATCAATATAAGCCCATGGTTTGGATCCCCCACTCAAGCTGCTGTTGTATTTTTGCCACTGTTTCTACACATTTTAGCAAAGCCTCTGTAGGGTCTGGAGTGTCTTCCACGTGTGTGCCGTAGGAGAGCCATGACGAAGTTACTGTTCTAACTCAGAAGAAAACTGAGATGACGGCTGAGAAGAAGTGTCCAGTGTTTTCAGTGAAACCTTTTTGCAGTCATCATTAGGGATGTCCCCCAGATTTTTCCAGTGGAAGGGATTTTTTGGTGTGTGCTGACCCCAGGTTTCATTTCACATCTAACCTGAAGATGTGGAAATAACTCCTCTAACACAGAAGGGCGCTGTACAATTTGCTTTAATTTACTTGTAAAAACTATTAAAAAAAAAAAAAAGTATCAAAGCAGCCAGCTGGTGCCATTCCAGTATGCAGAAGTTGACCATTTTTCAGGGAGAACAACAGGAACGTGCACACACACACAGTTTTCCTACACATGGGTGAAAGATCCTGACCCCACAGCCACACAGTCACAGAAACCTCACACCTCACCCTCAGCATATTATTAGGACTCTCAGGAGTATAAATTATCATTACTTGAGGAACACACTGAAAACTGTAGTAAATAAAATTCTCATGTGGTGGTTCATGACTCCTCAGTTTGCTCTTACAGTGGTTTTCTTCTTTGCAGTGATTGCCGTTTCATTAATTAAATATCATTTCTGTTTTTTAAAAACCCAATGTTTGTATTTATCTGTGCTCTACATTTCATTAGCAGATCTTAGCAGATGTGCATTAAACAAGGCATCTGAAATTTCATACATAACTGTAAAAAATTTCTAAAAAATAAAATAAAAAATTGTCTTTACCAAAGAATTTTTAGTGAGAATTGAGTAATCCAGATCACACTGGGTAGCATTGATCATAAGATAAGGGAAGAGAGATCTTCAACAGCATTTTTAACATCAAGAAGAGAAAACTTTACAAGTCACAAGTTGTTCTTAGGTATCTTTGATTTTTACTTGAATTGCAATCCAGGAATTAAAGAAAGGTTCTGAAAAATGCCCTTGATCTTAACCCTAGGCAGATATATAAATAGACTGACATGGACAGTAGCAGCATAACCAAAAGATTGCACTATTTCATGGGGCTGCTAAGCCCTTTTCATGTCAAAAACTTTCAAACTTTAAACGAGCACCTTGAAAAATTAATTTCTTCACAGTTCCTTATTAAATGATATCTTTTTTTCTTTAACAGAGCATTTTTGTTCCCTCCCAAAGAGAACATGCATCACGTATATCACACCCACCAAGCTCCTTTCATCCTTTTTGTCCTTAAGAGAGAAGCTGTGGCTGCCCCATCCCTGTAAGCATCCGAGGCCGGGTTGGATGGGGCTTGGAGCAACCTGGGATAGTGGAAGGTGTCCCCATGGCAGGGGACGGGACTGGACGAGCTTTAAGGTCCCTTCCCACTCAAATCAACCTGTGATTCTAGGACATAGGGTCTCTACGGGTATTTGTAACTCAGGAAATACTATGACTTAAGGATTGTAGAAACCACAGCTGAGGTTCAGTGTCTCCTGACTTACCTGTTTATTAATGGTAAATGCAAAATCCTGTCTCTGCCGGGGCCAAATTTTAAAAAAAAAATCCAGTCCAATGTGTCCCAGCTGATGGTGAGACCATCATTCCTGAACCAAACCAGAGAGAGGAAAAAAATTAGGATCCATTAGGATCAAATATACTCTCTTGATTCCTGATTACTTTAAATTTGAAGCTCTCTATTTTCTTGATCACATTCATGGTGAACCAGCCCCAAGACTTTATTACTCCAAACCGGGTTTTTGCATGAAGTCAGTAAGAAAAGGTGGTAGCTGGATTTGTCTGTAAGGTTTGATCTGCAGACACTTGGTCATGCATGAAAAGCATCCAAGAGGGAACTGGCAGAGCATAATGACATCATCTAACCAACTAAATCCAGCTTGAAAATATTACTAATGTTTCATGCTTTCAATTTTTTCCCATAAATCCATGCCTTAAATATTCAATTTAAAATTAACTTGCAATGAAAACTCAGGGCAAAATTGTGGCCTGGTTGATTTCTTGCACAAACGCGCGAAATCTGATTGTAGGAAGTGAATGGGAACTTTCCGTGAACATCATTGAATTAAAACTGACTTTTGAATTTCAATGAATACTCACAGACCTTTTTTTTCCATTTGCTCTGGTATGCACATACCACTCATTCTTGGCTGAGAACTGCAGAGCTGAACACATTAGACATGGTGACTACTAAACGTGGCTGGTCTTTGAATCCCTCCAAATTATAGATCGGGACACGAATAACCAAAAATTACTGTAATTAAGGAAATGTTGAACTGTACCTAGTTAAGTGTCTGTACCTTTCAAAAAGGTCTGCTGAGAAATACCCTGCATGCACATATAGGAACAAACTGCCCACCTTAGAATTTGACTTAAGTGCATTTTAAAAACATTAAAACCCACCATTCTCAGACCAAAACACACTTTCAGCGGTTTCCAGTCTAACCAGTCGTTTTCTGCGCTAGCTGAAAAAAAACAGTCACGGAAAGCTTTGGATGTGAATGCCGTGCGTGCTGCTCCTCTGCATGAAAATGGTGATTACACTTCTCCAAGAAACCCCCATGTAATGCTTAATTCTGCCAACTACACCAAAATATTTCAGTCTGCAGGGGACATGGCTGTTCCAGGTAAGTTTCTGATGCAGCATTGCTCTGTCATGCACACCTACACATGGATTTCTGTAGCCTTCCTCTGGGTAAGAAGACTTTAGAATTATTTTCTCCCTGTAGCTGAGGAAGAAGTTTGTGTTTACCTGTCAACTTATTTTCCTTGGTTCTGTAAATGGCTTTCCACACAGAGTTGGAGCACGGGTAGAAATCTGTAGAAATTGAGAGATTTCTGCTCATATACTTACTCTTTCCCGAACAGCAAAGCTTTACTCTGAAGTTTTAATAACCAAAGTTAAAGAAAAAGAAAGGTCAGCATATCAACAGCAGATAATGAAAAAAACACCTCACAGTTTTTGTTTGAAGAGCTAGAAGGACTCAGTAGGATAGGTTTTGACAAACATCAGGTTTCATTGTGTGATGGAAAATCTCACCTATTGTTTTCATTCCGATATTTAAATTCAGAAAAAGCAGCTTGTTAGCTGGAGAATGCAATACAGTCTGTCTTTGACTAAGGTTTGATTGTGATGAATTTCAGGGATTATTTCAAGATTGCGTCAAAGCATTGGATACCTTCCAAAGAGAAGGTTTTTCTAAGCCACTTCTCAGTAATTTCAAAAAACTCCAAAATTACTGTTCGGTAAATTGCTGTACAGTTGAAATATAAACCAAGCCTGAACACAAAGGTGTGAAGAAAATGGGAGACAAGACACGATGCTGCTGCCCCACCACAAGGAGAAAACCTTCCCTTGGTCAGAACTGTCCACAAAAGAGCAGAGCTTCTGCTCACAGAAATCAAAACATCAAAGCCTCTATTCCGATAAGACAAAGTTCCATTTTTCTGTTCAGGAAGTGTATGCACACTGAGGGCACCAAGCTTTGCAGAGGGGACAAAGAGAAGCCAGGCAGGACCACTGCATGCTCTGCAGCTCTGTCAGTGCAGAAGAAAAAAGATGTGCCCCTGTTGAAGACTTTGCTGGCTTATTTCTGTATGAAGCTGTAGCACCTCAATTTCGTGTCTCCTCTTCGTTCAGAATATCTTTTTCCTGCAGAGGACTTTATCTGTCCAGACAATCCAGGAAAAAATAACTTCTTTAAGCTGGGATACTGATGCCTGTGCCCACCAGAGCAGCCCTGATATCGGGGTGGGTTGGTTTTCCAGGGTGTGTTTTGCAGTCTCCAGCGAGCTTTAGGAGTTCTGCAACTCCTGAATTATTGGACTCTACTGACTTTTGGAAATGTTCAGTAAGACCATCCTTTTTGGAAACAGGGATACAAAGCCACTATCCATCTCACCCCACTACACTAAAACTGGGTCAGGAAAACCAAAACTATCCCTGTCAAAGGTTCATTAAATCCTTTTTATAAGACTTTGCAGTGGTGGAGACCCTCCAACAGTTATGATCCATTCCTGCCTGTCTTCAGCAGCACTAAGGGGATGTTTTGTTAGACTCTGCAGGCATGCAAGTAAAATACCAAAACAAAAATTAAAACTAGTGTGTCAGAGTTGCAACCACACCGTGTGAGTTTAACTCACCCTAACTTCATAACCTGGGAATCTGCATCTGGTCTTCCATGCATTAAAGTACACTGGGGCTGATTGAAAATGAAAGTGGTTTTCTGCAAAAGGGTTTAAAGCTGCTTTCACTTCAAACAGCTCTAAAATGATGACTTTAAAACAAAGAAGCAAAGAATTTATTTTATTTCTCCCCGCATTTTATCATTGAAAACCACCAGAAAACTTCAAAATAGGCTTTCAAAACTTACAAGATAATTATATTATGCAGGAAAATCCCAAGGTTTTGGCAAATTAAAATTGTAAGTAATTTCTTAATTTTGAGGAAAGCAGAAAATTGAGAGACGCAGACTTTTTCAATAAAAAATTGTCAATATTTTTTTCCAAGTCATTTAAATCACATTTACTAACCAAAAAAAAAAAAAAAAGGATGCAACAATAGCTCTTTTCATGAAGAACAGCCATCATCTGGATTGTGTATTGAAAGGGGATGACTCAAATGAAGAAGCAACTGGTCACAGCAACAGTTCAGCAGGTTTTATGCAAAAATGAGAAATATGTGGGTAGGATCCAAAAAGCTTTAAGGAAGAAACTGGCCTGGGTTTCTAGCTCATCTAGACATGTGCAAGACGTACTTTTGCCAGTGCTGCTTCCTCTTTCAGTGGCCTACTGTGAAACTTCATTTATGGACATGTGTCCCTCTGTATTTTCCCATCCTTCCTGACATCCTTGGAGACAGAAACTGTTCATGCTATCAACAGGAGTTGCCAAGAAGGTGCTTGAAAGGCTCCATTCTTTTTTTTTTGCTTCAGCATGAGAAGCAGTGACAGACTTTGGAGAAAATTTCTGCTGCAAGGTTTTGTTTACATTTCTTACTTTATATATATATATATATATTTATATATATATATATACTTCCATCTACATCTCTGTGAGGTTTTTTGTGCCTCTTGCTGATTTTCTTGCTGGCTGGGAATGAGCACAGCAGACCCAGCGTGTGTTCCTGACCCAAGCCCATCACTGTCTCTCCATCCCTGCCCATGCCTCCTGCTCTGGGAGGAATCCATCAAGAATTTTCTGCTCCAAGCTGCTGTAATCATAGACATACACTGTGCTTCAGGTAAAAACTCTTCCCATTTGATCCAAGAGGACATCCCTCATGTAAATTCAGCGGGGAGTTGCCACCTTTCTACCAAAACCAGAGCAATGAGAAAGGAAAACACTGATAAAAGAATTTTTATGAAGGAGTTCAGCAAGAATAAAAATAATGGGATTTAATCCTCTGGTCCTCTTCAGCACTAAAATAATAATAATTCCCTCCCTGCCCCCCTTGTTCATCTGAAAATGAATTTCTGCACAAGACTGGGAAACAATTTTGGTTTTAATAACCTTGCACAGGGACATGCACATACCATGCATGCCACCAGCTCCAGCAGAACTGCCAGCAACCTGCAGGAACTGGAGGATCAGACTCCATATTCCTGAGATTATAACAAGATATTTTTGGGAGTCTGCTGGAATTTTCGTGAGGTTAGCAGCTTGAAGACTTAAGATCTGTCAGGTTAAACTGATTAATCACCTTCTTATGGCTGCAAGAATCACTATGAGCCACTGTTGGGAAAAGAACACAGCTCACCAGAGAGAACATCAGCTTCGGAAAAACCTGAGGAGTTTTCTCAATGGAAAAATCGACAGAGCACTTGAAAGATAAATTATATGCTGAATTATATGCTGTACACAATTTATCTAAAAGCGCTTTTTCAACTGCATCACTAAGAATGTTGCCTGATTTCCAGAGCCACAAGGTTCGTAACTGATGTTTCCCTCCTGATCACCAACACTGGAAGTAGCACATGGAATGGAAACAAAAGCAACAAGGGTACAGTACTTCTGTGGTCCTCTCTTGTCTACTGCAACCATGGGATAGGATTCATCAGGTGCGTAATTTATGGTTAAAATGGCACTCTGAGTTCTGTCTACATGATTCTCATTGATTTTCACAAAATCGTTGACGATTTAAGGTATTTGTGGCTTAGGAACAAATTGGACTTTTAAAGAGATGCAGACAATATCGTTCCTGATAGTGCAGTTTGAAAGACTCAATTGCACCATTCAAAGTTCATTTGTTCGTATTACTAAACCTTCATTGATTCATTGCAAAGTGGGGCTGGTTTCTCTTCAGGAAAAAAACACAATAAAAATTTTATGTCATCCACAAAAGAAAGAACATTCTGCACTTCCCATCATGTTTGTTTTCTCCTGTGCCATTTGTTTTTTCAGGGAAGGCCTGAATTCTCTCCATGGGCAACTCCGAACTCAGTGCTGGCAGGGGAAGTCCTGGGCAAAGAGTGATGGCTACATGGAGCCCAGTTCCTCTGCAGAAAGGGCTGCCCTGCTTTTGACGGCTGGAACAAAACACTGAAGAGGTCCAAGCCTGCCCCTGGTCAGAGGTCAGTGAAAACCTTTCCATGGGTCCTGGATTACCAAGGTAAAGCCACAGTTCTGGAAACCCCTGACTGCCTCTGCATGTAGGCAGCTCACCAAGCCTTGATGAATGACGAAGTGAAAAATCTAACCAGCTAAAAGCTTGGAGAAAGGAGAAACATTTTAAAAAGGAGAACAGACTCACTTCCTCTTCCTACAGTCCTGCCTTGCCAGCCGAGAGAAAATATTTCTTCTACGACAGAGAGGCACATTCAGAGCGCTCAGTTAAAGGCGAGATCAGTTCCATGCAAGTCCATAACACTGTACCATTCACAGCACTGGGACATGTGGCTCACTGGGGGTACATTTTCAGGGATCTGGTCCAGCTTTTCATCAGCAGGTGGAGGGAGGAAGGATATTGCACCTGCACTCTCTTTTAAGGCCCGTCTACACTGTCAAAGCAGAATGACTGAGCCATCCTGCACAGGAGAACTAGAGATTTTATGACAAATACCAGGCACACAAGACACACTTTACAGACACATTATTATCCAAACTGGTTCTTAGGAGCAAAAAAAAATACCATAAGGGCAGCTAGGAAAATATCACTGAGTCAGATACAGGGAGCAATGCCAAAAACAAGTGAACAAATTTAGTTCTTGCAGCAATACTGTAAAGTAGCTGTTTTCCTGAGGTATCTGTTGCTTCTTTTCACACTTTCTTAGCACACTTCGTATTCCAGGTTAGCAGCTTTGGTGTGCCTTTGATCTCAGTCGCAACAGGGGAATTGCCAGTTAAATTGTCACTTTCTCAAACTCCCTGTCAAAGACACATCTTCTCTCACATGCAAAATCATCATCAGCATTTAGTCAGATTAAGTGTGGGATTCGTAAGAGGGTATGGATGTTTGTATTCATTGATTTTCTTTTTTTCTTAAAAAAAAAATCCATAACTGTGATTATTAGATTTAAGCATCTCTTCATCTCATGAAAGAGAGCAACCGAAACTCTTGTTGGTATCCACATTTTCACAAGTATTTGAGGCCTGCTTTTCCTAATGTGAAAAACAGACTAAAAATCAGAGTGTGTTCTTTAAAAATTTGCTGCTGGGGAAGTGATGCTGCACTCCCACCTGACTGTCTGTAACGACAAATCTTTGAGAGATTATTAAGCATAGGTCACATTCTGCATGCACATACACACACTGTGATTCTGCTTCCAGATGATGTCATGGAAAAGAAAAAGTAATTGTACAAAAGGCTTGATTAAAGTTTACTTGAGAGATCTAAAAGGCTCTGGGTTTGTTCTTGGGGTCGAAATGTCTGGTCCGAGCTCTGTTGCTAGTTACTCTCTGTCACCATGAGTGCAGTGATTCTGTTGAGCCATTTGTTTCCTCATCCCCGTGCTGTCAAGAACTGGTACCCCAAAGTGGGAATGGAAGCTTAAAAAGCAGGAGAGCAGATACAACCATGGTCAGCAGGCCTTGACTGTGCCAGAATTCTGCCTGAAATCAAATGGATTATCTTCAGTGTGCGCTAAACTTCATATTTTGAGGCCACCAGAAGCAGACCCATGTGTTGTTTACATGGTAGCCACCACCAACAAAAACTTGGAACACCAGGAGTCTCCATGGCTACCCCACTCCACAGAGCATTGCTTACTAAATGCTCAATGAATGTAAAAGACTTAGACAGAGGAGAAAACCAGCATTTGTAAATAGACTCCACACCTTCAAGGAGCTGTACAATGAGTCAAAAATCTCACCTCAAGCAGAAATAGCATGCTACAGGCTCACTGTCATTAGCAGTTCTGACGGAAAGAAAAGATGTCATTGAAAAAATAAATCAGGCTAAATGTGTCAGAGCTGGAGAATGGTTTTCAACTCCCAGTTACTGCGAATCTGGCCCAGCACTGTCTGTACAAAGCAATGAGGCAAAGACTGGTGGGAAGCAAGAACTGTCAACTTAACTGTCCAAGGAAGAGCCAAACCAAGTATAATCAATATGACACGTAGCAAGAAAGATTTTGAATATGTTTCTTCTAAATACTCACTTGGGTAGAGAAGGCAGGTAAACATTAAACTAGTCCCCCTAAAAAAAAAAAAAAGACAACTTTAGCTGCCCAGACAAATGTGTTCAGGTACTGTATATGAGAGGAGTGATGGGACACTGAATGGTAACATGGGGCTGGATTAGGGTTTTATTTTAAGCTGAAGGAGTTCCAAGCTGTAACCAACAAATTTATGCCTAGAGACTCTTACTATCTCCCTAAATTTCTAACTCTGGTCTAATACTGCTAAGGGTGGAAAAACACAGCAGGACATGCTTTAGGCTGCTGGAGAGCTGCATTTGTTCTTTTCTCACCAAGCTGGAGATGAAAGTTGCATATCACACCTTCTTGCAAAGACATACACAAATCTGAGGGATCACTCAGGGTGGCACACCTGGAGAACGAAGGTTTTGAGTGAAGGTACAGTAACAGTGCAAAACCTCAGGAGAGAGAAGGAAATAGCAACATTTTTCGTGATGGTCTCCAGAATGATGGAGAAAAGAGCAGCAGTCTGTCTCCCACCCCATTAAAAGCTCACCCACTGATACTCTGCTTTCTTCCTTGCTTCACATACCTCTGAAGCAGCTAAAAGCAGATTTAGTAGCATGCTGTCACACAGCTCAGCATTGGCAAGAGCAGGCACACTTCTTTCAGCTTGACAAAGGAGACCCATGAATTCCCTCTAAGAGATTCAAAGACTTTTCCAGGTAGTTACCTGTTCAAAGTCTGTGGGGAGATAGCAGGGGAGGAGCATTGCCTTCCCCCATTATCTTGTCTCAGACAGTGAACAATGAAGATGAGTTCTCCTCCCTAACAGAGCTTTGGGAAGGGAATCCATTGAAAGCTACAGCCCTCCCGTACACAGCACACGCAACATGAGAGACCTCCTGGTGCCCGGCACTCACTGGGACTAAATGAGATACCCCAAAGTTTCTGCCTTGCTGAGTATGGGAGCCTGATACTGATGCCATAACACATCAACTTCTGTAAGTGCTGGCATTTTAAGTGGTGGCTGTTTTTAGTGCCGACCCGTCCTTAGTCCCAGATGTTCAGTGATGTTTTCACTGACTGTGGGGAGTCTGGTGAGTTTTGTCCCCCATCCACCTCCACCCGGAGAAAACAACTTTGCAAGCCAGACAGGATTTGGAAGCTCTCTCTGAGCTCGGATATGTGTTAGATAACTGAGATGAGGGACAGAACACAGACTCGCCTCTGGGGATGCTGAGCTGGGTGAACTGCAAGGGCTGCAGTCTCCATAGCAGGCAACCTGAATGCCTTGAGCAGGGTTGGTTTTTTTGCAACTATGCCTGTCCCCAAAATTTCCAAGGGCAGGTTGACAGCCATAATTTGAAACCACAGCCACAGAGCAGCCAAAGTTGAAGACTGGAATTTGACTGGCAGGTGGAAACCCATGCTCACCAAGACATGGAGGTATGGAGGTTCACACTCGGACACAGATCCAGGCTTTTAATCACTGCTGCTGCATGAGTTCTTCTCTGGGTACTGACCAAGGGAGTGGGTGAAATCACATTTCCGTGATCAGGCACATGACGTCTCACCTGGCCTTCTGCTAGAGATGTGTTCACAGCGCTCTCCATCCACAGGGAATGTTTGTATCAGCTTGGCTCACCACTCATGAGATTCCTCTGTCGCACACTCTCTGTGGACAAGATTCTGATATCCTTGGCACATCTGCCAGCAACTCTTTTCACGAGTGGTTTCACAAGTTCAGACCAGACACAAATGGAGTATTCACCAGAGATCGTCACGGTGGAATAAGGCTCTGCGTATGCATAACACAGACGTGCTTGCATCAGCACACTATTTATCTCTGATGCCAGATTTTTGGAAAAAGATATTCAAGAAGAGTGAGAAACTGTGCACAAACCCCATAAGACCTTATTATCTCTTGATCACTATATATACTTTCTTTAACAGAACTCTTAAGTACAATTCTCCTCTTTTAGATATATCAGATTCTTGTAACTATGCCCATTCAGACTCAAAGGAGTTTTTTAGATTTGGGGTACCACTGCTTAATTTTACTTATTTCATCATCCAAAACCAAGTCTATATGAGGCGATACAGGTAGAAAGCAAGTTTAAAGGAAGCACATGAGTAATCAGTTCCTGTCTTTCGAGTAATTCTTGAACATTACCTAAAACGATCTGAAATATGCTTCACAAATTAGTTCCTAAAACAGCAACTTAGAAAGAGGCCCTTTAAAAACAAATATTAAAAATGCTTGGTAAAGTGGCTTAAAGAATCTTTGAATTGGTAAAACTGGAGTATGTTTCTATGCTTTTGTTCATGCAGGAGAAGGAGGGATTTCTCGAAACAGAAAAAGGGTTTGGGTCCAAAATCTCCTTGTCGGAGGCATCCATAAAAATTAACTAAAGCATCTGTGACATTGTGTTGTATATGTTAAGACATGTCATGAGAAGACAAGTAAAATGACAGGCTAATTAGCATCTGTTACAGATTCATTAAAAAAAGAAAATAATGGCTAAGTGCAAACAATTGGTCTTGTCTTAACCTCCACTGGTCATCATGAAGTTTTTAACACAATAAGAATTACTACCCAGTGGGATAGACACAGATTTCACCATCTTTCAGTCAAATGTGGAACGGGGCTCTCTGATGATGAAATAATTTAACACAGCTGTATTGTGTATATGTTATAAGCAGCCCTTTCTTCCATCTCTGAAGAGTTAAAGAAATTAATTTCTAAATCTGTATTATATTGTGCTATTAAAGGCTTTGCATTTCGGTAAATCTTGTTGTTCAATACAACAATTTTTAGTTTAGTACTCCACAGTTCTCTAAAATTTCCAAAAACCCCGCAGTTTCAAGTATCACCATGTGTTAAAAGTTGACTTTATTCCCTGACAGAGATCACTGTTACTGCTCTGGAGTAATGTTGGTATGGTCACGATAAAGTCTTGTACATTCCAATGTGTAAATAGGTCCACGTTTTTCCTGCAATTTTTTTAATCTGTCAAGGCTACTGTAATCCAGTATTTCTAATAAGATTGATGTGTATCTTACATAAACAGAGCTACAGCAAATTGGACTTCACAAAGAAGAAAATGAGCTTAGTTAAGCGAAGATTTATTTTTGCATAAAGTGTGCTTGGACCACCATACTCTGAGAACATGTAACTAATAAGTATGAATCTGGGATCTGGGGCTGAGTACTCAACGTTCTGTTCTTAGAGAAGATCGACTCTCTTGGGAGCAGCTTTTGGTAACAAACTGCAGTTCACAGTGGTGCGGCCAAGAGTGAAGATGTTGGGCGAGGGTGACCTAACGAAGCGCCTGGCCTAGAAACTGCCTGATGCCTGATTGCTTCCTGGCCTCCCTTTGGCTGCAGAATGACCTGGCCATGCTGACTTCCAGGCTGTGCAAAACAAATGATTTGTGGAATTATACAGCCATGGAAAGGCGTGGGTTTGAAGGGACCTTAGAGATCATCTCATTCCAATCCCTGTTGCGTGGGCAGGGACACCTTCCACTAGACCAGGTTGCTCAGAGCTGCATCCAGCCTTGGACACTTCCATGGATGGGACAGCCACAGCTTCTCTGGGCAACCTGTGCCAGTCTCTCACTGCCCTCACAGTGAAGAATTTCTTCCTAGTGTTTGATCTAAACTTGCCCTCTTTCAGTTTAAAGTTATTACCTCTTGTCCTGTACCTACATGCCCTTGCAAAAAGGCTCTCTGGCTCTCTCTGGCTTTCTTTTAGCTCCTTTAGACACTGGAAGGGGCTATATGGTTTCCCCAGAGCCTTCTTTTCTCCAAGCTGAACAGCCCGTATCAACTCTCCCAGTCTGTCTTTATGGGAAAGGAGTTCCATCCCTCTAATAATTTTTGTTCCAGCAGAAATAATATAGTAATTCTTGTTCCAGCCTGTTCCAACAGTTTCACATCTTTCCTATGTTGGGGACACCAGCATAGTGTGTCTCCCAGGAGAGGGTAGGGTAGGGACCCCAGGTAGGGTCTCCCAGGAGCAGAGCAGAGGTGCAGGATCCTCTGTCCTGACCTGCTGCTTGTGACGCAGCCCAGGACACTGTTGGTTTCTGTGCTGTGAGCTCTCACTGCCAGGTCATGTTGGGCTTCTCATCAACCACCACCCCCAAGTCCTTCTCCTCAGGGCTGCTCTCCATCCATTCTCTGCCCAGCCTGTATTTATGCTTTGGATTGTCCTGATCCAAGTGCAGGACCTGGCACCTGTCCTTGTTGTACTTCATGAGGTTTACACAGACCCACTCCTCAAGCCTATCAAGGTCCCCTTGGATCCATCCTTTCCCTCCAGCATGTCCAACACAGCACACAGCTCAGAAAATTTGCTGAATTGTTGGTGACACTGTCCATGTCACCAACAGAGATGTCCCACCTGACGAACCACTTGCTCTGCACCCGGGCACTGAGGCACTGGCAGCAATTCTGAGCGTGACTGTCCAGCCAATTCCTTATCCACCCGATATTCCATCCATCAAATCCAGTTCAGGGACAAGGATAATATGAGGGACGATGTCAAATGCTTTGCACAGGCCAGGCAGATGACGCCAGCTGCTTTTCCCTCACCCACCAACACTGTCACCCCTCCACAGAAAGCCACCAAATCTGCCAGGTGTGATTTGTCCTTAGTGAAGCCATGTTGGCTGTCACCAATTATGTTTTATATTCCACGTGTCTTAACATACTTCCCAGGAGGATCTTTTCCATAATGTTTTCAGGCACCACAGTAGGATTGAATGGCCTGTGGTTTCCTCAGCCTTTCTTTCTACCCCTTTTAAAAACTGGGGGTTTTCCCTTTTCCACTCAGTGAGAACTTCACTAGTCTGCCATGACTTTTCAAATACGGTGGATAGTGATTTAAACCCTTCCTCTGCCAGTTCCCTCAGGATCGTCTCATGTCCCATGGATTTGTGCACCTTCAGGTTTCTTAAGTGTTCTCAAACCTGATCTTATCCTCCAGAAGATGGTTCCTCATTCTGCCAGACCCTTCTGCCTTTGCTTTCTGTGCCTTGGGCAGTGTGGCTGGAGAACCTGTTAGTGGAGACCAAGGCAAAAACGTCATTAGTTACCTCAGCCTTCTCCACGTCCTAGGTAACCAGGTCTCCCGTTTGCTTCTGGAGAGGGCCCACATTTTCCCCAGGCTTCCCCTTATCGCTGATGTACCTATAGAAGCTTTTCTTCTTGCCCTTGTGGTCTCTGGCCAGGTTTAATTCTACCCAGGCTTTAGCTTTCCTAACCTGATCCCTGGCTGCTCAGGAAACATTTTTTCTCCCCCAAGGTTGCCTGTCCTTGTTTCCACCCTCTGCAGACTTCATTTTTGTGTTTGAGTTTGTCCAGGAGCTCCTTGTTCATCCACACTGGTCTCGTGGGATTTTTGCCTGCCTTCCTCCTTGTTGGGATACATTGCTCCTGAGCTCAGAGTAGATCCTTGAATATCAACCAGTTTCCTTGGACTGCTCTTCCCTGCAGGGCTTTATCCCATGGGACTCTACCAAGAAGATCCCTGAAGAGGCCAAAATCTGCTCTCCTGAAGCCCAGGGCAGTGAGTTTGCTGCAGACCCTCTGCACTGCCCTAAAAACTTGAAATCCAGCCTTTCACAGAATCATAGAATTTCGTGATCACTGCAGCCAATGCTTCTCTTAAGCTTCACATTCCCCACTGGCCTCACCCTGTTGCTGAGGAAAATGTCCATGACAGAATCTCTCCTCATCATTTCTTCTGCCAGCTGGAGAAGGAAGTCATCATCAGCACAGTCTAGGAACCTTCTGGTTCACACATGACCTGCTGTGCTGTCTCACACACACCACACCTGAGTCTTTCTTGTATTCATGCCCTCAAGACTCTTCCAACAACTTCAGCTGAACATCAGCTGAAGTAGAAGGCTGGTTGTATGATTAGGGCACTGGACTGGGACTTGTTTCATCTCACGGCTTTTCCAAAGGATTCGTGTCCAAGCTAAGTCACTTTTACCTCCCCATGTCTCAGTTCCTTACCTGTAAATCGCATTTCAAGTTATTCTCTTCGTATATGACCTGCAACACATTTGGACCTCAGGCAGTCCTATAATAAAAGAAAATTAAATTCCAGGACAGACCCCAACAGCAACACAGACAGAAGGATCATGTCCTCCCTGCAAGAACTGGCTGATACAAGCTGAAGAGTGCCAGCTAAAACCTCTTACAGGTTCTGCTCTCCTTGTGTGAGAGTTAACAGGTGACAAATTGACAAATTAACAGGTTCAGGATTACAAGAGAACAAGCAAGGAAAGGGAATTATTCGGTGGTATCAACCAAGCACTGTCAATCTCATAAACCCAACTGCTGCTCATAACTGGTCTTTCCTTCTGACTGTGTTCTGACGATGATTTGGTATCATTTAGCTTTTGAAAAATTTGTTAGAAGTAAATGGGCAAACTAAATTCATTCCAATATATTCCTTTTTATATTCATATATGCTTTCCTCTCACACTGATGAAGTTATATGAGCTGGGAAAACTTTCCAATCTTCCTTTTTGTCTGCATCTAGATTACAAGTATATAGAAGGTCCAGAAGGCAAACACTGGTCTGAATTTACTTGAACATTGCATTTCCTGATTTCTGCACCCATTTCAAGAGCTGTGTTAAGTAAAATGTTTAGGATTGCAAGGTCAAACCCATAATGGTGAAGACAATCTAAGAATAGCTCTTACAAACAACGTCTCAGCATGGAAGCCACTGAGTACCTATTATAATGCCTATTTTAGCTTAAGGATCAAACCCTAACTTCTTCTATGTGTCCCATCTTTGTGTATCTTGACCAGGCAGCCACCAGCTCAAGTTTGCTCAGTTAAGAGCAGCATTTTTTTCTTTTTTTCTTTTTGGTGGGGTTTTATTTTGCATTTTGCGTTTTTTGTTTGGTTAGGTTTTTTGTGGATGTTTTGTATGTTTATGTTCTGTTTGGTTGGTTGTTGTTGTGGTTTTGGGTTTGGAGATTTTTTGGTGATTTTGGGGTATTTTTTAATTCCAGTTTCAGCAGGCTGTGGTAGTGATTGACAAGAAAGCTCAGCAATATTGTTTGTACTTTGGTCATCCTCTCCTTGGCAATGGTTTGCACACACTGCTGTCAATGGCAGCCGTCTGTCAGCACAGACAAAATCTCCACAGAAGGCTGGTCATAAGTCAGGAAGTTTCTGTAGAGCACAAAGAAACTGAAAAGGGCCTCTGGAAGAAGTTTCCATGTGGGTCTTGACAGGACCCTACAACAGGAAAGCACTCCTGGCAAATCAGAGAAGAATCTCCAAAACGAAGAGGAGCAGGACTAACGTGAAAGGAATTGTAAAACACTTATTATAGATGCATTCCTTCTGCTAACAAAAAAACGTTTAAATGGTGAAAGCAACTCCAAAACGAACCAAAGATGCAAATATATGAAGGATTGATAATCTCAAGACAAAAAATTCATGTCTGGCAAGGTTAAAAATAACTTACAACAGGGTCCTAGGTAAGAAGAACGTTAGGGAACCTCAGCTAGACCTTGCCACCTTAGCAACCTCTAATTTAAAGCAAAGTTCTGGTAAATGCCCATCTTGCTGCACAAAAGTGAGTTTTACATGTTTTGCAAACAGCACGAGAAGACTTGCAGAACTCCTTCACGCTGACATTTCATTTTCACTTTGGATAAAAAGATGTCACTTGGTGATGTGACAGCAGCGCCGTGTATCATATCTGTAGCATCACTGGCTTTGTCAAATCAACATGGATAATTCAAGGCTACTGCCTTTCCCTTCTAAAATACTGCTATGCCTGGGTTTAATTTTATTTCTTGCTTACGAAACTAATTCTGTATGGGAAAAGAAATGTTAGAGCTATTGCACATCTCAGATTTCAGGAGATCCTCAGAGGAAATAGTCATTCACAAAGCAAGAAAAATGTTTGTAGCTCGACTTTAATTTCTTGATTGCTAAGGAAATATTGCTGAGACACTGGAAAGATATTTCTCACCATCATCATCCTTCTACACAGACATTAACTATCGTAGATACTGCTACTTGCAATAAACTTGTTTTCTCCACCACATATCCCCATAATCAAGAATTTTCACTGCATTTTTATCTAAATACTGCTATGACTTGACAGTGCACTACTTCATAACTTCAAACCATAACAAAATATTAATGAATGTTTATCAGCCTTGAGGGGAGTGTTGAAAAACAGTGAGATTAAGTGACTGTCTAATGGCCATACAAGAGGACTGTGGCAGCTAAAATGGTGTACAGAGCTTCAGTTCCTGCTCAAAGAATTTATGGCAGTATTATCTTTTCTAATTGCAAGACCAAAAGTAATACAGGTTTTTTTCTCTAAATGCATATTCTTGATTTGTATTCCAGGAGGTCACAAGAGTTCTCAGAGTCTTGGCTAAGAATTCACTGTTGTAGGTTCTGTCCAAACTCAGCATAAAAAAATATGAAAGCTTTAGAAAGCCAACAGATAAAAACAGCCACGGTGGGGAAGGAGAAAGAAAGGATGGACAGGTTTGATGGGGGGAGGAGAAAGAAACAGTGGAGCCATGTTAGGCACATGAGAAGCCATCTCCACATACCAACCAGTCAATCCTCATAGCAGAGACCATACAAACTGTCTCAAAGAAGGGTTTTGAGCAAGGATTTGTGGTGGAGATGAGGCAGATAGTGATGGAGACCTCATTTCAAATTAATGCAGCAGCACAGGAAAAGCACAAAGGTTCCCTTTTGGAGATACTAAACACCAAAGGTGGAGACCAGAGATGGGAGATGATATCTTCATGAAGCATCTTTCAGTGAATGAGAGGTAATAGGTAGAAAAGGTGTGAAGGGTCTCGTAAATGAAGGCAAGCAGGCTACATCCCAAATGCTGAAGAAGGAAAAATAAGTGGACAGATATTATCTGAAGGGAGTTTCAGTCAAAATGACAGGTTGGAGAGATTTCTAAGGATGACGTAAGGTGGCCAAAGTCTCTGCCAAAGACCAGAATATTTGTGCTATAGCACAAGGTGAGAGGACCAGCCATAGATGATGTAGGTGGAGGAGACACAGTCATGTAAAACATGATGTGAAAACAATGTGAAGAATAAGTTATAGCATGGATCTGAGTTTGTGAGGAAAGCTGAAGACACTGCCGAGTGTGGCAGGTGATTTTCCATTGTGATCATCGGAACAGGTTGATGAAGAAGCTCAGCAAATGACGTACCTAAAAACTCTGTTTTAGACATGTGTATGTTTGTCCAGGGACTGGACGCCCAGGTGGATTTCCCAAACAGGCTGGGATTCTAGATCAGAGTGAAGAAGACAGGTCTGGGTAGCAGTGTTGATCTCTTTGTCAACAACATATAACAGCAATGAAGTTTGGAAAATGAAAGCACCAGCTCTTTATTTCCATATGTAACTTTATATATGTGCACATAAAGATCATTATATACCCACATGAGCCAGACCATTAGTATCCTGTTCCTGACAATGGCCAGAAACAGATATAATTGGACCTTAAATATGTTCCCATTCTGGAGTTAAAAATAATATTGAATCACGAGTCCAAAAGGGAGAACTTCCAAGTTCTTTATGTTGATTTAATTCCACACAGGCATCTTCCTTTGGTTTCAGAAAGGGCAGAGTTGCAGCAGATTCTACGTTTTAAGAATCTTATTCAATGAGAAAGAGAATCGAGGTAACAAGACATCTCAGTGGCTTGTTCTGTTTAGGTTCACTGATGTAAATCATGAGCAAGGCAAGAAGGTTATATGAATTAGAGAAGAATGACATGTAGAATTAATCAATCCATACCCTGCACTGTGGAACCTGCTCACCTTCCTGTGAAAACTTATGAAGAGGCTGTTGTGGAGCCACACTTAAACCCCTTTTTCCTTCATAGATTTCTGTTACTTATCTGTGGCCCAAGGTATTTTATTAAGGAAAATTAGATCAAAATTTGCATGATCCCTCACCCCTCTTCCAGCATCCCTTCACTTCCCTTTCCCACACAACAAAATCCCTGTGACTCCATTAAAGGAATACCCAGGAGCTGTTTGGACATTTTGATTTAGAGCATGTCAGAGCTCTCTGTGTCACACATACCAGACTTTAGGCAGAGAGCTGCAGTGAACAATAAAGGGCTGTGGCTGCCTCCATCAAGAGACTTTTTTGTTTCGGTCTGATGGGTTGGACAAGAGAAAACTGGTGGCCACAGCCACCAAGGTGCAGAGTCCTGTGTCCTCTTAGATGCTCAGACTGGCTGTTGGCTTCCAGGGCTGCCTGTTTAATTTTATTTACAGGGAACAACTTCATCCCTTGATGCCTGGGATGGATGCAGTAGGAACATGTAAAGGAGAAAGGTGCCAGCTACGTCCAAAAATCTGTCCGATGCATTTTATCAGTCTTCACTGAGGTTTGTGCATCCTGCCAGCTCTCCCATATGGAATGGCACCTTCCTCTGACGGAAGATGCGTGGAGAACATGTGAAGAATCAGGTGTTACTGATCAAGGCTAAGGGATTGAGGAGTTGGCTCACTGCAAGGGAATTTTATATTATGCCATCTTGGATGAGGCAGTCCCCCATGGAAGGCAGTAATTTCCACTAGGTGTGGTGACGGCAGGTTGGGGTTGCTAAACAACTGGAATCTGTTAGCTCAGGGGGTTCATAAGCTCTCCAATGCATTAAAGATCATATTATTGGCTGTTTATTGTAGATAAAACATAAATCTAATGTAAGCAATGAGAAGATGCCAGCACTGACCATACACAACATTATAAAGAGCATTTATGATTTTTGTCACACAAACACACAGAAAGAGAAAGTAAAGGAAGCTCAGCCTCACTCACACTTAGAAATATAAAGCTTTTATATCCCTCGTTCTTCTTTCCTTTGTGATTTCCACAGGATTTTCGCTTCCAGAGACTTTATGCACTTGCTTTCAAAGGAATTAAATATTTTCATTCAGGAAAGTAATTTCACAGCAAAGTAACAGAGAGCAATGTCCTGGGTATTCATTCTCCAAACAAGTCTTTCAAAGTCAATTTGTGTTCCCAAGAAGCAGAGAAGACATGGAGAGGTACAAAATGCTCTATACTTGGTTTCCACAACCCTCCTCCTCCTCTGCTCTTCCCCCAGCAGAGGCTGTGGGGGTGCCTGTGCAGAGAGCACATGAAAAGGAGTACATGGTGCTGGAAGAGGAGAGCTCTGAACTCCTGCACGAGGCAGCTGCATGCTCCCTACCGCACCGAGCCCAAGCCCTGCACCGAGCGGTGGCTTCATCTTTCATGTGTTGCACTGAATGTGATATCACCATACCCATCGCAATAATTCAGTCTATTTTCTCCTCACTGTTCTAAGAACTAAAGGAGAAAGCTCAGAGTCTAAGGTGAAAGAAGATGAGATGACTTACTTCCTTGGATACTTCTGTGCAGATGAAAAGCTAATCCTGATAAAACCAACTCTGAAATCCTTCCAACCCACATTTAGTCAAGGTCACGCATTATTAGACAAGCAAGGTTAAAGCCACGCAATTTTCAGAACCAAAAGAGATGGCCGGGGGAGGGAGGAAAGGGGGGGTTATAGGAAGCGGGGGAAGCATCTCCCTTCTCTACTCACGGTCTTTGATGTGTTTCAGGAAAAGAAAAAATTAGAAACCTTCCTGGTATTTTCATGAGAGGTCCAGGGTGCGCTGAGAACTAGGTGGACAAACAAGGCCCTGGCTACTCCTTTGTTTTGCAGAGCAGACATGCTCCATAACCTTGAGGATGACAACAACATTTGTTCCTCACACAAAGATAAAGCTGGCCAGTGACTGCACTTCCCCCTCCCCTCGCCCAACCACAAGCAGAACAGGCAGGATGTCGAACAAAGAAGCAGCAGAAACAGCAATGAGCATTACGCTCAGATTAGAGGACATTCAGGGACTGTAAAAGGTCCATTAAAATAAGCACAGACCCACTTTCAATGAGGAAAGGGTCTTTTCTCTCTTCTCCTTTGGTTTATATTGTTAATCTTTCTTCCTGGATGACTCCTCACAAATGCTTTTTGTTTTCTCCTGTGGTTTTACGTGCCAGGACTATAAGGAGGAAGGGACTGAGGCCCTTTCTTGGCAAGATTTCAAATCACTTCCATAGGAGACATAGACCCTATTGCCATCTCTCTCAGGGTATAAATTAAAGGAGTGGTGATGAGCAGACCAGAGCAATTCAAATGCTGGTAAAGCTTAGGTCCTTCTCCAGTCCCTCATTACAGTGAACGCTGGCATCTGCTGCACAGGCTCAGCTGGAGGAATAAAACTACACATGGGAAGAAGTGGATGAGCAGAAAGCCTGCATTTACATTGCATCATCCCATGATGACACAGAAATCGCTAATTATAATACGGCATGGAAGGGGAAAATAATTGCAGGCAATTCCCATGGCAAAAAGGCTACCTTTGGATTATATACGTATGTGCATATATATATACACACATATATATTGAACATACTTTGAGTAAAGCCATCATTTCAGAGCGGCAGCTATTTTATGTTGTTTACAAACCTTTTGCCAGAGCGAACGCTACTGTGACGGCATTTTTCTTTCAATTTATCTGTCTTCCTCCCTTATACATATTTGGGCAAATAAAAATTATTCTTGACAGACGTAGCCCACATGCCAGCTTCACATTTTCTGCAGGTAACCTATTTTCATTCGGCTTAAAGTGCATCCTATAATTTTTATTCAAGACTCCAGCCATTTGTACCAAGTGAAAAGGCTTCAAGGTGCCTCACAGAGTCCCAAACACTATTTTAGGAAAACACAACCAAGTCACAAAATAGATATTTTTACAGTTCTTTCACCTCCTTTCCTTCTCCCTCACAGATGATACAACTGGTACATGTCTTGCAACTAAACATCTCCTAATGGCACAAAGTTGAGTTCCTCATTTGGAATTGGACTGAATTTGTATAGGATGAATTTTGGATTCACAAATCTAGACGAGAACATCTTTCCTCCAGATGGAGGCCCGGGAAGTATCTGCCTCTTGAGTGTCAGATTGTGTCCAAGCCTGCACCACTCTGTGAAAGGGAATAAAGATGAAGGAAGTTTTTCTTCTCTCCGGGGGTCTAAGCCACACTGACAGTCAACCTGTTAGCTTTCATGAGTTCTTTATGAAGCCCCTGATGTTGATGGCATTTTGCACTGCAGCCAACGAGAAGGATGATCTACTGATATCTCCTCTCATATTTTGTTGTGACGGCGTCCTCACTCACCTTTGTACTGAGGCCAAGAGCAGATTCACACCCCCTTCACACAGACAGAAGCCAAAAAGGGATTTTAACTGTTTTTAGGGTAATCTTGATTAAAGCAAGTTAGTTTGTCCAGTTGTCTCCAAATTATTCTGCACCCAGTGTGCCCATCACAGTGCAGCCGTGTCCATGTGGATAAAGGGAAAATCACTTTTTCAATAAAATAAATATGCCTGGAATGAGGAAACTGTTTTAACAAGAGGAATGAGCAGGTTCCAGGTACACTTTTTGTTCTTTGTAGCAACTGTATCCATGCAAACACCTGCACACGTTCATAATGAAGGGGAAACAGAATAAATGGTGGAGAATTTCAGAAATCAGTAGTGCATTGGGGTAGCTGGATCCAAAAACCTACAACTAACCCTCCTTTTCTGAAAAGCAGAGGAGAAGAGGCCAGAATGCATCCTGAAAATCTGACTCCTAAAGCAGAGCTCAAACTGGCCACCTAAAAACTGAGGACCTCAGTGGGTTTCTTGCTTTTCTTCATTTTTAATCTTAATCACAGGATTTCAGCTGTCATCAGTGTACTCTCAAAACCAGATGTTAGATTCTTCTCGTCATCATCAAAATCCACTTCCACTTACTTAAATGCTACTCCTATGCTTCCCTGGAAACATCCTGACTGTGTTTCTGAACCACCCCTCTCCCGACGTTTTTATTTCTAGGTGGCTGTTGTTTATCAGAGCTCTATGTGTGTTACAAAGCAGAAACAATTACGTGGGGGAGGCCAGGAGCATGTTAACTACAATAAAAACAGTTGTCATAAACGCTCTGCATCTTAATGCGCAAGCTTCAATCTTTACGTAAGATTAATTAAAGAGCAGATGTTCTGACATACTTTGCATTAGGTGTGGTTATCTCTGAGATTCTGGCTCTTCCATTCGCCGCGCTTTAATTTGCGTTATTATGCATTTTGAGCCTGAGGCATGAGTAGTCAAGTGGTAAACATTAGATACACAGAGCCGCATTTCCGAAATGCACCTTCACTATTAGGCTGGCTAATATGATTCCATTCTATTTTGAGACAGATTCACTCCATCCCCCCACCCCTCCCTTTTTCATTTCCTTTTGACATGTTACATGGCAAGGAGGCAGACCAACGGGAGAAGACAGACAGGCAGACGGACAGACAGACACATATTCTGAGCAAGTGCATGCATTTGTGCACACGAGGAACAGTAACATGAGGGGCTTTGTGCAAAGAGAGCCATATGTAGGACATTAATTGCACATATCAGCCAGTGCTGCTGAAATTCTTCATCTCACACACAGAAGAAGTTTCCACTGAATATCCGGCATTTTCTCCTGGAGGTTTGCATACCAGCTACATGAAGGCACTTTTATTTCTGTTGTTTTGAATCTGAGGCTCCAAACTGAATTCTCATTTTCTAAATGCAACTGCTGGAAATTGATGCCTGAAAACTTTTCAAGCAGTGATCAAAGTCTGATGTGAATTAATTTGTCATCATAACAGAGCACTGCTTACAAGTCATTTCAGGCTGGATTTCAGCAAAGGCAATAGATATCTAGGTTGACAATTTCATTTAAAAGGATAGAAAGCCTTACACTTTTCTTTCATTGGTATCTTGATTTAATGAACATACAAACACATCATCACCATATGTTCTAAATATCAGCTTCAGTGCTTGTTCTTAGGAAACATCTTGGAAAAATGCCAGTGAGTGAAGCTTGGAAGAAGCTTGAAAAGGTTTTGAGACATATTGCTGCAGCTTGGGAAAGCAAATCCACTGGTGACTAATTACTCAAGAATTTAATTTGAATAGCAATGTCAATAATTTGCCAATACATACTTAACAGATATATAATGACAGAATTCATGCTAAGCATAACAAAGCCAGTTGTGTCAGCGACTGGATTTCCAAATGCATATGAAACATTAATCTCCACAGCAGGTCATAAATATGTGATGAAAATGTCAGGTTGCCTTCCTCGCTGTGAAGCCCTCGGAGAAGGTATTATCACAAACAAGGCCGTGGGCCAGAGGGTTGTTGGACACCCGTCCTTACCTCCAGAACAGCATCCTCCGGTGAACTACCCCACCTCCCAACTCCCACCTGCTCTCTGAGCCCATGCAGAAGAACCCACACAACAGCACACAGCCCTCCCCATTTTCCCCACCCTTAACATCCCCACGTCTCTGATTTTGCTTTTTCCTGCCCATGAGTGCCCCTTATAGTATTTCTCATTGATTAGTGGCACTTATTTGTGTGAAGTGACTCATCAACCAAGGCCTCCACTGCTGGCTTTTGCTAACAGAGGGCTTTTAAGCTCTAGCAGTTTTCTTTTTTTAGCCAGGTTTTTTTCTTTTTCCACAGCAGGAAACTCAGTGAACTTGAAATAAGAAAAGTGCTGACAATGCTGTCAGAACTTCAACCAAGGCCCCTAGGACAATGTAGTCAAGTAGTCAAGCAAGATGTAGTTTCATTTCCAAAGTACTGCTCCTATTCTTCAACTGAGACAATAATTATTGAACAAATCTTCAGCTTCACCCACACTCTGTTCTCTCACGGGTTTTTATTTGTTTTCCTCTCCATTTGATGAGCGACAGACTTTACAGCTAATGATGTGATGGAGGTGGTGGTAGAGGATTGACGATGGGTATCAGTGAAGTGCTTTGTTCTGAGCACTAAAATATATTTAGGTATGCTCTGCAGCCCAAGGGATTGACAGCATGATACAAAGCCTTGTACCTCCATGTGGTCAACTCACAGCCATTCCAGGTTAATAAATCATGAGAGCCTCAACCCCTGCGTGGCTGCCCGTCAGATGACACGAAATGGCTTGGGGTTTTTCTGCACATTAGCCACTTGTGGGTGGGTTTGGCAAAACAAATCAAGGTAGCGGGTGCAGTCACTGGCTGCAGCACCAGGGCAGCCTGGCAGCTCCTCCTGTGCTGGCCCACGGGTGCTCGCTCTCACCAGGATTTGGGGAAGTTAATGGCAAACTTTGGGCAAGAAAGGTGAAAGGTCAATCCAGTTTCCAGTGCTAATTCCACAATAGCCTCCCAGCCTAAACTCACCAAAAACATGGTTTTTTTTACTTTTCATCAACAAAACCGTCATAGTTTCATTTTTGGGACTTGCAGGACTGAGGGAATGTGGAGGGCTCTGTCAGCAACACCAGAGAAAAAGGATTGAGGAATAAGATATTTCACCACTGAACTAACCACAGGGTTACCCAAATGAGGGGAGCCCGAGATCACAGCCTCTATATAGCTTGTCATGCTTCTGGAAAATTCTTCCAAAAATTCCTTTTCTTGATGAGAAAGACTCACCAAGCTCACCCCTCCTGGCTATCTGCCAGAGATTAACTCACTGGTCCAAGGACAGCAAACAGCAGGCTTCTCTCTGGGGCCAGAGGAGCCTTTGAGTCTGTCTTGGAGGTAGGTGGTCTCTCTGGTGGAGAATAGACTTGCCTTTTTTTAGGTTCCACTTTGAAAAAGATAGATGAAAAAGAAGTCAGCCTTTGACAGCCGTAAAACCAGGCACTGGCATATCAAGAACCACCAACTCCTTCTGGAACAGCTCTGAAAGTGAAACTGGACAAGGGACAAAACAAGGAGAAGAACTTTGATTGGTTGTTTGTCTGTTTATATTTACCTTCCAGGGTCTGCCTGTCCATCAGCTTATGATGACCAAGGTGTTTCTTGCCCAAGTCATACCTTTTCTTTCTGTTTTAGTAAGAACAACTTCTTACTCCGGAAGACCAGAGCCCAAGCTCTTGAACTCAAGTTTTAAGCAAGCTCACCCTTTCTAATGTAAAGGCAAACAACATCAGAATTTTTTTGCAGTCTGAGTGCGAATTAAACTCTCTGTCTAGACACCACATGTACTTTGCTCAGGCTTGAGCTAGGATCCTTTAAGATCTCAAAAGCCAGTGAGCCAGATTAGTACTTGCATGGGAGAACTACATGAAAGGCTGGGTAACTCAGCTAAGAGCACAAACAAATCAGCTGAAAGTAAACTTAATTCAGTCTTCCTTTCTGCCTTAACAATGTGTTCTGCAGGTTCACTCTCAAGGCCATTCTTTGAGTTTCTAAGAGAGTTACAAGAGCTATCTTAAAAAAAAAAAAAAGAAAGAAAAAAGAGATCGCACTGAAATCTAATCCAAAANTTTTTTGAGGTTCTAAAGGGGGTTCAAAGAGCTTTTTAAAAAAAAAAAAAAAGAAAGAAAAAAGAGATCGCACTGAAATCTAATCCAAAAGCAAATATCAGCCCTGCACTCAGACAGGTTTATCTCAAGGTACTTTTATAGCACGCCATAATCTCACTATTATTTAGAGTTTGCAAAGTGACAGTGCAGGCAACGAACTGACAACTGTTCATTCCTTCTGAGGGTTTGTTTTACGGGGCAGCAATAAGATAGAGAGGGGATGCATAGGTAAATGATGGCAGTGTTTCCCGCTATCTAGGAGCCACAGAAAAGATACTGGGAGAGAAGAATTGCTCATATTCTCTCGAATTCAGTCACAGCAAAGATGAGTTGATTCAGCGTCGGAAGGAAGAGACACCACCTCGTTACAGATCCGCTGAGGGAAAGGAGCAGTCACAGAGCTTCCCTGACCCATTCGTGGGGGGCTGAAATGGCTTTTCTGCCATGGTTACACATTATCATAGGCCTCCTTTGAGCCAGCAGGGGTTAAAAAGCCCAACTCCCTTTCTAAAAGTACACTTTCATGGTCTAATTGTCAGCTGTTTACCTGTTCCAGTGTGCACCACGCAAAGCAGTTCACTCCAAAAGAGAATGTCACCTTTTCGGTGTCCATTGCTTGTTGACTTTGTGTCACAGACTTTTTTCTCCTCACAATCAGCTTTCAGAGTGATAGCTGCATCAGCTGGCAGATAAATACGGAGATATGCTTCTTTTTTTCTTTTTTTTTAAGTCACAACCATCTTATTCATTCTCCTCTCCTCACGCAAGACATTTCTGAGAGACAGACTGAAAAAAAGAACAGCAGATGAGACAGTCTCTGCAAAAAAAATAAGGCTTCTAATGAAAATAAGTAAAAGAGACAGAGGTTGGGAAAACAGTCATACCGCTGCTATTGTATCTGGGTGGGGAGGAGATGCTTTCAGACAGGAAGGGTGTGAGCTCATGGCACTACGTCACGCACACAGAGAGCTTTGAACAATCCATCTCAGCCATGCAGGGAAAGGTGGCCACGTAAATGTGCGCTCACTCAAAGCAAACATGCTAATAGTTCCTTATATCCAGCAAATCAGACCGGTGGTATCCACCCAAAAATGACTGCACTCCTCTGGAAGGAAAGGTGGTGTACCGACTGCCACCCACCACTGCCTTTGACAGGAAGACATAGCTTGGGAATGAAGAACATCATGGATCTGAAAATTATGCCAGATCCCTCAAACCCGACTGTAGCTCTTTCACCACAGTATAATCCCTCTTCTCAAATTATTTAAGCAGACAGAAAACAACGAACCGAGTTCAGAAGTTTCGTGGGGGCCCTGTGTCCAGAAAGGCAGAAGGAAATGATTGGTGAGGACAGAGACAAACACAACTGTCCTCTTGAAATGCTAGCTGCCCTATTGCATTTTCAAGACCTCTTGATTGAAATGATAACTTACTGTTCTCGGCAGCCGTTATTGAAAGCTTGTGCGGTCTCATCTCCCATATTTTTCTAGTATCTATTATGTGTGTGTAAGAAGCACTCCTAATGTGGAGGTAAAGAAAGGGAAGCTGTATTATCTTTCTGCTGGAGAGGTTTTATCTTTAGTGATGATTGCATTAACCTGAAAGAAACACCAAAAACCCCTCTAGCACACTTCTTCTGCTCCGCCACCCGTCTCCTCAGCTCTCACAGCTCATTGCAGCTCTCTCCCTGGAAGATCAAGAGACTGCTTAAAATGACTACAGCATTCAAGTCATGGTAAAATTCCCAGGATGAAGTTGCAGCTTGTGACCCTGGCCTGAGGAAGGTGTTGTTCCTGGCTGCACCAGGAGCTGGATGGTGCTGGGACGTACTAGCATAGACAGAAGTGCAGTTAGCCCATGCTGGAGGTGACAGGCATTTATTATTAATGAGAGCTCTCACAGAACAGCTTGGGCCTCAGAAATCCCCAGGATTCTTGAGACAGCACAGAAGTCCATTTGTCAGTAGAGCAGATGCCTTGCAAAGATAACTCAGCCTGACTACACCACGTTTCTGAGTTAGTTTTCTTCTCCAGGGTCCTCAGAAGTGAACATACACCAGACCCACCCTGGTATCAGTGACGTCCACCCCCAAAGACTCTCTGTTCTGAGAGCAAGCAGGATCTGGACAGGATCACACTACAGGAAGCCTTAGTGAAGGACCAAAGACACAGGAAGCAGGGTGATCAACAGCAACATTCACAGGTGTGTGGTGCTCCATGGCTGCCACGCAGCAGGCGGATCAAAATTAGCATGCACATGCAGGGGACCTCAAGCCGTGGGGAGGGAAGGGTGTGTGGCACACACCAGCTATAAATATGCAGACCAAACATGCAGGTTGGTCAGCTGGAAAGGCTCAGGGCTGTCATTAAGGGCCACAAGGATGAGGAAGGGTCTGGGCATTTCTCTTGTGAGGAGTGACTGCAAGAGCTGGGCCTGGTTAGTCTGGAGAAGAGAAGACTGAAAGGGGATCTCATTAATGCATATAAAAATCTTGCAGGTGTCAAGAGAATGGTGCCAGACTCTTTTCAGTAGTGCCCAGAGATAGGACAAAGAGCAATGGCCATAAACCAAAACACATGAGGTTCCACCTCAACACGAGGAAGGATTTCTTCCCATGGAGGGTGGCAGAGCACTGGAACAACTGCCCAGAGAGGGCGTGGAGTCTTCCCCTCTGGAAACACCCCAAACGCACCCAGATGTGCCCTGTGTCACCTGCTCCAGGTGAGCCTGCCTTGGTAGGGGGTTGGACTGGATGATCTCCCTTCCAGACCCAACCATTCCGTGATTAACCACCAGGCAAGGAAAGGAAGTTTTCAAGTACAACGGATACGAATTACATCGAAGCTTCTTTCTTCTTGGGCCTGACCGAAAACACTAAGGAGGGAAAGTTGCAGAAAGCTTGGAACAAAAATGAGCACGAAATGCTGGTGGGCAGAACCTTAGGAGTGACCTCATGGAGAAAGTCATGAGTGGATTCAGTAAGGGAAGAGGCCTCCCTCACAGGCAGGCTCTGGGTATTTAAAGGACAGGCTCAGAGCCAAAAGGAGATTGGTGGGAAATAGCAGTAGCAGGCTTGGTACCCCAGCAGAGGTGTAGCAACCCACAACGTTGCTCAAATCCATCGCTATTCATCACTCAATGATTCCAGCCATAAAGGAGCTCAGCCAGGTGCAGGTTGGGCGAGGTTTCTCCCAGCCACACACTCAGGAAGTTTTCAACCCTGTTAGTATTGTACTGCCTACCAGAGCCGTGCTTTGCCCCAGCGAATTCACAGTTTCCTGAATACTATGATCAGAAATCTCTCATTCACTGAGCTTTCTCCACCTTCTTCGGAGGTCCAAAGGCAACTGGGAGCATTAATGGAGCAGTTTCCACCTAAAAAGGCTGTGACATTTTACTGAAAGGGGTAACGATTGTTTTGCAAAAGGCAAATCAAGGCAGAAAGAAATGGTGTGATATTCCTCAGGTAACAGAGCAGCAAATAGGTAGAGTCAGAAAGAAAATTCAAATCTCCCCATTAACAGTCCCACGTTCTACTTATTTTTGTAGTGTTTGTGACACCAAACATGGGAATAAAAGGAAGAGTGCAGGAGCAACGCTATTTTGAAACTTACATTTAAGCAAGTGTAAGAGGCAAAGTAATTTCTTTTATTCCAAATTATCAAAACCACAAGGCAACAGAGATTTCTCCCAACTTTGGCCTTTTCTGTCAGCACGAGGGGTTTGGAATAGCCCACACAGTGTTCCTCACAATGATGCTCATCACAGAGGTGATCTTTGGGCGAGCGCTGGACCAGTCAGACACCACTGCATGGGCACAGCATCGGTTGAAGGCTGAGCTGTGGCTTCCTCAGGGAGAAGATCTCATTCCTGGATTAACTGAGGGAACCACCTTATCTCCTTTTATCAGCACAGTGCCATCTGGGACACTCCTGGGGAAATGTGGAAGTTCAGAGGGCTGTTATTCCTTCCCTGAGTCCAGTTCTCCCCATGCTAATGGCATTTTATTTGCTACCTGTGGTTCTCACCCTGGTAACCTCACATCCCCTTGGTCTGGGGACAAAGCAGCATCAGAGCTCTCTGGAAGATAACACAGCTAACCAAATCAGCTGCTAGGTGATCCTGAAATAATACCCTTTACCAACAGAAGACAAAAAAGTTAATACGTGTATAAACGTGGTACAGCATTTGAGCTGCAGATCAGGAGCAACGTTCCCCAACACAAATGAAAATCTGTCTTCCAGAATGCCTTTAAAGATCATTTTTGCTGCAGTATTCCATGCTGTGGAAAGCCTTGGGCCCTTGCACTGCAAAGGGTGGACAGAGCTGGGTGAATTTGGGCTGTAAGGGGATGTGGGGTTTATCTCTGAGACTGCCTCTCCACTCCTGTGTCTGCTTCCTGATCATTTGAACGTGGAACACTGCTGCTGATTCAGCCACTTACCACCCACCACGCAGGCACGTGGAGGTACATACCTGCCTCTCCTGCGTCAGCGATCAAATCTCAACAGCATCATAAACCCAGACTGGGCCATCAAGTAATGAGTGGCACGGGCAGATAATGGAATTTTCTAGACTTATCTAAGTCTTGTGGGCACGCACAATTCCTGACGTAGCTCAGATGAGTTTAATTTCCCCAAGATAGTCCTCTCTTCGTAGAACAGCAAAAAAACAAAAACCTCACTGCTGCACACTAGTCAGATGCACTGCACCTTGGTTCACAAGCAAAGGACGGTTTATAGACTTCATCCTTCTGCAGCTATGAAAGTGGATTTGCAAGCCCTTGTATTTAAATGATCATCTGGTATTTACATGAATGAGGTCTCAGCGTGCTTACCTGTTGACCACCATCAGCCACAAAAACACCCTTTCACTCTGAAACGTAAATCCTTTCAATTTTACAGATTATTATTTAATTACTGACCGGCATCGGGTTATCTTGGCCTAGTGGAAATACTCATCGGCCACACATGCTGTGATATAATACAGAAACACGAATCAGACAAAGAAAGGACCTCTTTTTAATTTAAAACATACATCCTGATTCCCATTGATCCTATTATGCACCTTCACAGCAGATTAACATGTCATTCAACCAGCAAACCAAAGAAATAAAGCAAGGTGTCACACACAACAAATGCCTCCATGACGGAAGGCACCACCACCTCATATATACAAGGGAGCTTAAGCAATTAAGGATGAAAAGTGATTTCTTAACAGGAAAACATGCACCACGCAGTAAAAGCGATTCCTTCCTCTATCTAAGCTGTAAAGAAGTATTCCCCCACAGCAGCAAGCCGTGATGGATGGAAGAGTCAGTCAGTTTTTAACTACTGTAGCAATACTGCAGTTATCTTGATTTACACCAGCTGAGGATCTGAACACAGTGATCTCCAATGATCTGCCAAAAGCTCAAACTTCTTTTGTTCTTCCTTCAAAACATTTTTTTGTGGAAAAGAACGGCAGTTTCCAGGCATTTTGCCATGGTAATGGCAAGGGTCCACCAGGGAAAAATTCAGGATGTTGTCCTAGGAGTACAATCACACTTCTTTCCTTTTTTTTCCCTCTCTCTCTTTTTTTTCCTCTCTTTCCCTCTGACTGATGTTTTTTTCATGCAGGAAAGGCCACAGTAAGCCCAGGATCAGTTTTGGGAACACTCACAAACATGTCAATCTTTGCATATGATTACTCACAGAGGAGGAATGCATTATATAACTCCTGTCTTTGTCTGAAATCAGTCTCCTGATTATGTAGTGAAGACTCTCAGATGTCCTTTCTCTTCTCCATTTGCAGTTTCTCTCACCCTTGGACTTCTCCAGTGCAAGCCTGTAGTTTCCAGAGGAAGAGGAACAGACAGATCTTCTTTTGGAAGCTGTCAGTGTCTATGCCTGTAAGAGATGGAGAGGTTGCTCTTGATCATAGAGAGCAGATAGTCTTTGGCTGCAGACTGAGTACCTTTCCCTGCAGTAGTATTCAGCAGGAAATAAATACAGGTAAAACCGGGGGGG
>VZTI01003037.1:133736-159847 GCA_013397865.1 Struthidea cinerea | reverse complement strand
GGGGGGAAATAAAAAATCTGTTTCTGAGTAAGAACTCTTATATCAGCACTAATTCCTGAAAAGCAGTTTACCCAAGGAACACAAATTCTGTCCCTAAAAGGACAACCAGCCATGCCACAGGTCTACTCACAAGTATGAATTTCAACATGTGCATACAGTCAAGGGCTTGTTCTTCATGCTATTCTCAACATTACTGTAAATTAGCATATGATAATGCTATTTGTCCTATTAGAGCCTGGGTCTGTTGTGCCCTGCAGCTGTGATTAGGGAAAGAAAGGAGGATAAGCTTAAAACCTGGGGTTTTTTTCCCCCAACTAGGTTAACACAAACACAGCCCAAGTTGTGCTTAAAAACAGGCCATTTCAGAGCAGGCACAATATTCCATGCCTGTTATTAAAATACTTGAGCTCATGCTGAACAGATTAATAGGGCTGAACCAGCAAAAAAAGAAACCTCATAATGCATTTCTTTGCAGGGACTCTGCATCCACGTCTCATTCTTCATCAAGGCAGGTATAGAAATCACTTTTCCACAATGCCTTTGCACAAAGCCCAGATCCAGCTCTGAGTGGCGTGTGTGTAGCCCTCACTCGTCTCACGTGTCTGGACATACATGTATGCACAGAGGGGTGACAACTGCTGCAACAATACGTGGTCACTCACCAAATATCATCTTCTCCCCAAACTGGCATCCTGTTTGTTGCGCTGAACGCAGTGCAGATTGCTGGTGACTGACAGCTATTATCTTCCTGGGGCTGCTGGGTGGCAAAACCATCAACTCAGCTGACGTGAGGCAGAGGGGAATATGCAACCTGCAGAGGCCAGGAACCCAGCCCTCCCAAAAAGACATCCTCCACACCGCACGTGTTACCACCACAACTGGAGCGCGCGTCTCTGGGTTCGGCAGGCCCTTCCTTTGTTTGTTCTGTATCCAGGTCTTGCTGCTGCTGTCACGCTAGCAACTTGCATGATCACCCAAGACAGCACAAATAGATATAACTTAATATCTCCTCAGGAGATTATTACAGAACTGTTACACTTGAAATTAGGCACGATGATGCATTTTGCATCAGGAGCACAAAATCAGGAGCAAAAGGCTTGTCAGCAAGGCAAATTTCAGATGAAGCATGCTAATACTGAGCTGGAAAAGGCCTTCTCACCAGCAATCATTTTGTGTGGGTAGTGAGATATTCCAGCCAGCCAGCCATACATCATGAATATCAATTACCACACGGACACATGCAAACAGACGCGCACATGCACGCACACAAACACTGAGCTGGCTTGCTAATTGTCTGATAAAATCTGGATGCTTCATAACTAAGTGATTTTGGTGGCTGCCAAAAAAGAAAAGTCTTTATACAGCAAGATATTTTAGCAGAAAAAAACCAGAGCATGAGTAGAAAAGAGGATTCAGTTCATGAACATTTGGTTTCAAAACTCCTTGCTTTGGATGAAATCTAACACTAAATCTACCACCTTAAGACTGATGTTGGAAAAATTGCACATCAAGTTTGAGTGAAAAATGGAAGACAGGGAGATCTCTACATGACTTGTTCTTAGTATTCTGAGAACCTTCCCTTCCTGATACCTTTCAACAGGCATAAGGGTGACTGTCAGGGTCTTGCTGTGCAGCACCTCTCCCTCTGTGTACATCTATATGTCTATATGTCTTCGTATCTGTATCTGTATCTATGTCTGTATATCCTGGAGACCTACCAGATTTCCATGATGGCTGTAGCTGTAGTGTGAAGGTTCATTCAAAGCCTGGAGTGTACGTTGGCAGCTTGGTGGGGAGTCTCTCCCCTGGCTCAGGGAGACCTCGCCTGATTTGTGTTTTATCATCACACACATCATTCTATCACGAGACAGAGTGGGAGGCAACTTTGTTCAGTGTGTTCTCAAGGACATTTTTCTGCCTGTTTTCATGCAGGCAAACAACTCCTTTTTAATTGTCTCCTTTAAGGTTAGCCTGATATTTTTGGGGTGTTTTTTTTTAAAAGCGTTTAAAAAAAAAAAAAAACCAAACAACAAAATGAATCAGTTTACAGAAAACAATGTCTCTTACACTTGTGAGATTGACACACCATGCTCCACATGGTGAGCCTCACCCAGCTCCATGAGTCCACTTTACATCAACATTGTCATGGATATGACTGATAAGAGCAGATAAGAGAATTGGGAAATTTCCAAATTCAAGAGGCGGGGTTTTTTAACTTTAACAAAAACCAACCCCAAAATGCCCACAAAACCAAAATACAACACCTTCCCAACAAAAAGCAATTAAAAAAAAAATTAGAAACTTGTAAAATACTACCTCAATCTACGTAAATTTCATTAAAAAGCAAAAGGAAAATACTTCTTATTCTGGATGGTGATTCGATTTCTCTTCATCTTTGTGAAAACAATTACACAATCCAGTACGAACTGAACCGTGCCACATGCAGCCTCCTCATCTCACTTGGTACATGTATCAGGAGCAGAGCACTTTGGCTTAGCACTAGGTATTCCACAAGCTCATCCCATTCGCTGGTTTAATCCTCATCAATACCTCTATCCTCCACGCTCCACCTCATCCTCTGAAAAGAAATGCAAATGAGTGAGATTTATAGCCTGGGATGTTTTCAAGTTTTCAAACAAGGTGGGGCTTCCACTGCCCACCAGGCTCAATGAGGAGCCTTTGGTTGCAAATTCCTTTGACCGAGCAACTCTGTGTGCATGTCAGTAACACTGCCCAAAAGTGCCAGCACCCTCCACCCCCTTCTTTGCTGGCTTAGAAGCACATTTCAAAGCCTCCTTGGACTGCTTGGCCTCTAGCTGTGCAAACAAGCAGTGCAGGGCACATCTGTAATCACAGGGGATTCTTCTGTGTGCATTAACTTCAGCCCAGACTTAAAAACAGTGAATATGTCCAAGCTGGGGATCACCTCAAGTTCATCCACTCCTGCTCAAGACCCTGACATTCTTCTGCTTCAGCTGGCTTTCTGGGGACTAACAGCACGTGGTTTTGCAGTCAGTAGCTCTCAGCCAGATGGCAAAAAAACCCACCATCACCACCCCCCAGCAAGAAGCACCAGGATGATCTTTTAATGTGAGCCCTCTCATGAACTTGAAATGAGGTTTCCAACGTGTTTTCGCCACTCCTGGGTATTTTTGGTCATCTTTCCTCTCCTTCTAGAAGACTTTGGGCAGACAGTGATATTTCACTGCCTGGCTTGACCAGGGTGACTTAGACCTTCAGGGAGAAAGAAGACAGAAGCAAAGCTCAGGGCTGTGGTGGCTGGTTCACTGGGAGTAGACTACACACTGTCCTTTCCTGTGTGAAACCCGGCACAGCTGGTGGGGCTGAGATGCCTGGAATGCCTTGGCAGCGTGACACGAGCCCGGCCAAACTCTTTCGGGACAGCAGCACGAATTTGTCCAGCATAGCCATGATGACGAACTGCCGTTGCAGAAAGTGGAATTCATGGTTTCCGTCCTCTTGTGTAATGGTCAGCTGTCCACATCACTAAAATAACCTGTGCTAATTGGCACCTACCTCAGCAGAGAGCCCAATGATTAGAAAGATGTGGAGAGTGAACTCCAAGCTTGAGGTGATACCTCTAGGTCAGAGATGAGCAAAAATTGGCAAGGCAAGTGAAACAGCCACTTCCTCCACCTGCGCTGTGGATGAATAAAGGACTTTATATTCCAGAACTGTCNCTTTTTTTTTTCCCCCCCCCCCAGCAGCACAAGTTTCCCTAACAAATAGAAATTAAATTTGTTCAAAATTCAACCCGTAGGGAAAGGAGCTTGGCTCCATTTTAATGGCCTCTTTATAAAGGAGCAGGAGGAATAATGGACAGTCTCCGTGCTACTGTGTTAACAAGCTTCCATTGTTGAAAATGGACACCCTAACACACTGTGGAGAACAAAGTGCATCAGGTCTGCACACACTGGACAAGGAGAGGGCTGGAAAACCGAAGCCTTCCTCTTGCTTTGCATCCTCTCCTAACTATTTCTACCTGTACCAGGAAAGTTTTTCCAATGTCAGGAGGTGAGAATGGCAATTTGTGTAGGGAGAGATGCAGGGAAGCATCCGACATGAATAAAAAGTATTGGGACGAACAAAGGAATTGCTGAATTTTTAGAGAGGAGCAAATGCAAGTTTCATGGATCGTGAACAAAAATGAGTCTACAGGAGTGGAAAGCATCTTAATATCTGTTTGCCTCAAACAAAATTAAATCTTGAAGGTATTATGAAGAGGAGTTTCCTAAGAAATGGTATTCAGGAAATAGAAATGGGAGAGGAGACGATAAACAGCAATGCATTTCAGGTGCAAGCAGCTCTCTTACCGTGCCATTCCCAGTGTTGATATGCATCCATAACTTTTGACAGGGTGAAATACAGAGCAGCAATATCACCTCTGGATCCTGTCTTTCCTCTTGCTGCTAAACCACCGAGCACAGCTGCGACTTTACAGGAGTCGTAATCATAACCCAGCAGAGGGAGAAAATGGGGAACTTCTGAGCAGTGGAGGACAAAAAATCCACACAGAATGTTTAAAGACATGTGTGCAGAGGATCCTTGTTGGTTGGCCTTGGTGGAGAGCGCAGCATCAGCGAGAAGAGGTTTGGGGATTATCAGCACACAGCTGAAAAAATGTGTCACCTCATTGCCAAGAAGAACAGACAGATTTGTGTCAGGTTTAGCATCCAGTGAATAAAGCCAACATTTTCCAGTGCCAGGGGGCCGTCTCAGATCCTTCAGACCCCTTGAAGCCTTTGACTGGAAGGCTGATGGCCACACCATGAGGCAATTTTGATTATTAGAATGCAGGGCGGCCTGTTAGAGGTATGTGTCATGTGTCAAGTACCTTGAAAGGGTTTAGGGTACGTAAATGGATGCAGCATCTATAACAGAAACGCAAGGATGGGACTAAAAAAGCGTTCCAACCACAGATAAAATAGCAATAACCTCCAGTGCCGACTTAGAGCGTGCACTTTTAATATCCACTCAACAATACCTGCCTCAATTTCTCCCCTTCCCCCAGGCTCCCAGGAGCAGTGTTTGCCTTGCAGAGATCTCTTCCACAGTCATTAGCAAAGCCTTGCATCAGAAGACTGATCAGCAATACTACTGTATCCATACACGTATTATCTGAAGTGAATTGACAGTGTTAGATTCTTCAAGAAACAAAAAAAAAATCAATATTAAAACAGGCAATCCAAGCAAAACCAGTTTGTGTAAGGAAAATTTCTATACTGCTTACAAAATGAGAGATCTCAAATTCTCTTTATAGCTGCAGCATGTTAAAAGCTAATTAAGAAAAGTTTGGTTCCCTAGAAGTATTTCAAAAAGTAAATTTCTTTTCATTCATATCAACATTTCCCTTTAAATTTTTCTTTCAAAAATCCATGAAAACTTTAACTTTCCAGTGGCTGAAGGAAAAAAAACCTTTTCCGGCTTCCAAAAAATTAAGTAGAGGAGTGTTGACATTTTAGAGAAGAAAATGAGTCTGATTGAAATGCTAGTCTCTGACAAAAAAAGAAGTTTCAACTAAAAAAAAAAAAAATTATCAACAAAAATGTGCATTCTGCTTAATCTATACACGCTTGATTGTGCCATCTGTTTTATTGGGGTGACTTCTGGCTAACCAGTGTAGCCAAACAAACGAGAATGACTGGTACTTATTCAGGAGTAAATTAGAGTAAGCTTCAGAGAAACATATTCAGTTATCGCCAAACAGCAAGAGTAATGCTTTGAGGTGTGAAATTACACCCACTGCAGCACAGTAGGAAGAGAAGGTTTGCCCCTGGGGTGGATGCAAAGGAGGTGGACCTCGATCTTTTTATCTCTGGAAGAAAAATGCCGCTCAGTTTGCAAGCCAGCGAGTGCCATGGCATGAGGGGAGGGGGAGCCGGAAAGAAAAGGGGGAAAGAAAAGGCTTGAAAAGCTGAACACCAGGAAAAAATTCACTTCCTCACCAGTCTCTCTCTGCTGTCCAAGAAAACACCAATAGAAATGCCAAACATGTGCTGCCTCCCCTCCATGAAGAAATTTTCTGGTCCTCGTGTTTCATCTCCTCCACAAAGTTTTGCTGCTGCATCCCTTGCTCACCCACTCCTCTCAGAAAACTTCTGCCGTGCTCTAACCACCTTGGAGACCAAAGGAGCTGCCTCTGGATGATTTAGTATGTTTTCTTCCTAAATTATTATTCTGTTCATCATGCCACAAGGATGCCCCAGTTAGGAGAATGTGTCTGAAAAGATCAATGACCAGCTAGGACGTTAGGGTTAGCCCCTCACAATGCAGCCATTCAAAGCTCCTCAGTGACAGCAGAGAGCAAGCTTGGATTTTCTGATCTAAACACTCAAACTTCCCTGTGCTCGAGTAAAAGGAGAGCCTTCACTGCCTGCGAGCTTTGAAGAGATGGGAACATGGGGAGGAACAGAGCTGTCTAAAAATTTCCTCCACTCGCAGCTTAAAATGTTCTTCTGTGCTGGTGAGGCAGGGGCCAGGCCCTGCAGGAGAGAGGAAAGGAGGTCTGTGCTGGAGGCAATGATGTGATGGATACCTCAGAAAAACAGCCGAGGATCTGGCCCAGGAATACATTCAAAAACCTTGTTTGCTCATTTTTGAGGATAATTCCTGAGCATCACAGCACAGACAGCAATTTATTTGATGCTTTGGTCACCTGAAATAAAGGCCAGAAGCATGCCCTGCCTCCCCCTGCCCACCATGTCCATTCACATCAGCAGTTAATCCAATGGATTAACATTATAGACCCTCTTACTATTTTAAATTTGACAGAAGCCATTCCACTTCCTCCTGAGCTTCCATTCCTTGAAGCACTTTACTGCTAAGAAAGCAATTACATTATCATTTCATAACGATCACCACATTTCCACAGGTAACACGAATTCTGCTGCATTTGTGAGTAAAATGGTGTTTTCATTGCACATAACAGTAAACATGGGCAGTGGCTATTTAACAAGTTAGCTCTCAGATGGTACTTTAGGAGATCCAACTATTTCTACCACGCAACCAAACATATTTCCCCCAAGGCCACTGGATGATTAGCAATTTTTTACATCAGGAGAGACCGTAAGCTGTGAGAATAAAATATATTTTACTGTTTACTTTGAGATTTTTATGGAAAACAAACAAGCAATCCATCAAGCTGGCTGAGTTTGTCAAGTTACTGGAGACCAGTTAACTGAATGAGAGTCACTGGAAACAGTTGAGTAAATATTTAAGAAGATCAAATGGAGGAACATTTGGTACAGCACAGCTTGCTGAAAGATTGCAAAGATACCAGCATGTTTCAGGAGAGGCAGGTCACGCCTCAGAAAATTGCTGGAATTCTTTGAAAGTGCTGTATTGCCACCAGGACAGACAAGGGAAATAGAGTGGACTTCGTTTTTCAAAGTATTTGACAAAGTTCCTTGCTTGAGGTTAATGACCTAAAGAGCCAAGGCACAGTACAGAAGAAAAGTTGCTGGAGTGAAAATTGACTTCAGGGCAAAAACCACAAGGAAACTGTAAATATAATTCGTGAGGTGGGAAGAGAGTTGCTGGTGTGTTAGCAGGTGAAAAAATGTAGGGACCTTCCTGGGTAATTTTTGTAATAATAGACTTCAATTTTTTTTTTCTTCACTTCTTCTTTCTCTTAGTTTAAGTAATTATTTATAAGGCACTGGATTCGTAGCTTGAAGTCTGCAGAACTGTTCTTTTAATCCAGGGGACAGGTGGTACCCACATACCTGCAAATTGGGATTACTTCCATGCCCTGCTCTGCAGTGAGGGAAGGAGGGTTGAGCAGCCTGGTTGATTCCATTCGCCCACTCTGCCCCTGGCCTCCCTGCCCTGCACACTGCCTGAGGTGATGGCACCAAGTCCAGGTTTTCCAAACAAATGCATTTTTAAAAAAATTATGGTCAAACCTAGAGAGCTGTTTCCCAAACGATTTGTAACCCAAAACTTAAAAAAAAAAGTAAACAATAACATTTTCGCCACTTGAGAACAAGCAGTTCACAGATGCGCTTCTCCAGATGAAACATTGGAGGTAGAAAATCACATGGAGCAAAAGGAAAAAATAAGACAGACCAGAGAAACATTTCAGTAAACCCCATAAAGGGGTGCATTGAATATTAGAGTGCCCATTCCCAAATAGCTTGGCAGTGATGAATTAGAGATTTTAATGTCTTTAAATAGCAAAAAACTGGAAAGTCAGTTGTCACAGAAAGCTAGTGGGGCCAAATGTGTGCTTCTAAATGTGATTTCCAGCACCACTTGCTGATAGAATAATGATACCATTTATAATAACTTGTTATTTGGGTCTGTAGCATCATGTATTAATGATTTATTAACCATTTGTATTGATATATCTAAATGGACCATGAATACAGTGGGTGCTTATTACACATGGATTTAACAAAGTTGCCTTCCTAGACTGGCTTCCCTTTTCTGCCACTTGTCCACATCCTGTGTTTTGAGACCTGAGTCCTGACTCAGTGGCAAAAACAGGGACAGGGAGAATTCGGAATGATGTGTTTGGTGCAGAAAGACATCTGTTCCTTCTGACTGACCATGTAGATAATAAACAGAAGGATTTAAAGCACCTGCAGTACATGCACCAGTAAATTGTAAATGCACCTTAGCCCAGGTACGCAGCATATAAACAGAATAATGTCTTGAAGCAAAGAATAAAAAGCACCAATATTTGCTGAAAAGGCAACGCTATGCTTTTACAGTGTGGGAGAGAGATTTGGGAGCACTTGAAGAAAAATCCCCCGAGCCCCCAGCCCCATCTACAGCACTGCACAGCTGCAGTGAACAAAGCAAATGTGATTCTGTGTTATAGCACAGGAGCATGAGATAAATCAAGGGAGGTGGTAGTAATGTAAATGTTATATTTATAATGGAAATGCTGATACAACCCCTGACTTACAGAGGTGCTTGGCAGGAGCTGCCATAATAGGGCGAGATATCATTTAAGCAGTGTTTGCAGAACTGATCATTGTATCTCGCAAGGAACACCCTGTGCTTGCTCTTGGAGATGCAAACTGCTGGCTATGAATCAGCCAGAATGACTGAACACACACTGCACAAGCCTAACCTGGAGAGAGAGAGAGAGAGAGAGAGAGGGAGAGAGAGAAATTTATTCAAATACCATGTTTGTTCTTTACGTTTCAAAAGCTGGAGGAAGCAATCAAATCCACAGTACTTTCTTCTTCTTCAGTAAGTTGTATTAAAAAACTCAGTTGGTTCGGGAATTATTGATCTGAATTGACAGTGGTGTTCTCAAACTCATACAAAAGAGCCATCTCATTGCAAGCCCATTTTAAAAAAAATCCATGGTTTAGGATTCACAAAAAAAAGTTCTCATCGAACATAAAAAGAAAAAAAAAAGAGTAAGAAAATAACTTTTGAGAATAGACAGTACAAATCATTTTGCTTTGGTATCATGTGTGATTCCTCAGAAGCAGACAGAAATTCTTGTTTTAATTTTTGTAGGAAATGTTGCAAGCTTTGTAGCTTGACAAAACCTACACATTGGCAGAAACTATTGAGAAGGGGTAGCTGACAGGAGCAGAGTCTGCTGGTGTTGCTGGAGCTGAGCTGTGAAGAAGGTACCATCAAATTTGGCCCATGTGAAAGTGTTAATAGGGACTGAAACCAAACTTGACAATAAAAAAGCAAAACACTTTTTATTTTTAAATTCACTACTTTCTGAATCCTTGTGAAAGAGGTGAGGGTTTTTACATCAAAGCTCTGGGCTAAGTGAGGAAATTAAGTAACTAACATTAGGAATCAGAGCCCTGAAAGGAATGTAGAAGTCCAAGAGTAAAAACTTAGCATCCAGACATACTTTCAAGTGCATTAGAGCACCTAACTCAAAGGAGTCAAAGAGCTGGAGGGCTTCAAAAACACCCTAAAGTACCTATCATGTACGTGAAAATAGGCCCAGCCCTAGGAACACATAACACAACACTGAAGGAAGAGCACGTAGCTCTTGAAAGAAGGGAGATGTAGCTCAGCAGTTCTGAGCTCCTTCTGCTAATCACTGTGAGACCCTCTCACCAACAAATAAATAATAGCTGACGAAGATGTAAATGTTAAGATGTAAAAGTGGAGAGAAGACTATTAGAACAAAATGGTTTTGTACATGCCGTATCTGATAAGCTCTGAAGATTGCTTCCATTCCTGTCTTCCATTCCCGTGCTTTTTTCTTTCCCCTCTTCACCAACATCAGGACTAAAATCCATCCCTGCCTTTTGACCTCAGCACTGGCTGCTCTACCTGTTTCGAAAGAAGATGGAGCATCTGTGCCACTTCAGGAGGTGATGCTGCCGGTTTAGGTAGTGATGAGTTCCTCTAACATTTTAGTAGAAATTTACTAGCACAAAATGGGCTTCAGAAAGCTCCATGCCATGAGTTTGGTCTGGTGCAGTCTCATTCTCCTCCCAATGGCCCTTAAATATAATATGGACTGTACAAAGTCTTGAAAGAGAGCGTTGACCCCACAGAAATTTCAATTAAGGAAAGACGAAGGAAGAGTAAAAAAAAGCCTTTTCTGTGGGTGAAATACGAAATCAAAAGACAACCTCCTAGCACAGACGTTCTTCCCTGGTTTTGCCTTTGACTGGCAACACCTGAGTTTTCAACGTGGCGATATAGGAAGAGACTTTGGAGGTTTGCCACCCACCTTCCCCTCCTTGACAGCCAGGTGTGATCGGGTTTCCTTTCAGAAACCCTGTGGCAACCCCAGATCACAAGGTGGGAAAAAAACCCCACACACGAGAAGTTGTACCAGAAACACTGGGGTATCTCCAAGTGGAGAAGGTGGAAGGTTCATCACGTTCTCTTATGAAGCATTTAGGCCTGCACAGTTTAGTAGCCACGGGGCTTGCTCCCACGCCTGAAGTTATACACCTGCCTGTGCATGCTACCAGAGCAAGGCCTCGGGCATTATTGTGGAGACAATTCCTTGCACAGAGGATACAAAAAAAACACGGGCATCACAGCTCATTTTCCATTAAAATTGATTAATGTCTGCGCTTGTGCACTGAAGGCGTTTATGACACCAGTGACTCACAGGAAAACAAGGGCTGTAGATGTGACCACGCTCATAAAACACTAAAACCTCTACCAACAAACAGGAATGGTGGTGAATATGCTGTGCAAGAGGTATTGGATTTATACTGGGCAAATAAAGAAGAAAGAACATCAGAGATATACATCTCGGAGCCACGCGAGCTGTAACAGAGCCTCACAGTAACTGGAAATGTCGACTTCTCTTCAGTGTTTTCTAAGCTAGTCTTGATCTTCACAAAGAATGCTAGCTGTTGGTACAGAGGATTGCAGCTCAGCTTTTTGCATAAAAATTCATGAGACAGTATCTATTTCAGCTGTCTTATACAGCAGTGAAGAGGAGGGGAAAAAAAAGAAGTTTAGCCCTACAACTGAGACAGGATTCATTTTGAGTAATGATTGCAAACCAGCAGTGGAAATTACAGATGCTACTTGGTTCACTGTTATTTTGCAGCATCTCCAGTAATCTTCAGTGATCATTTGTAACAGCATGTCTGATGACTTTCAAAACATAACTGGAAAGGATACTTCTGTGGAGAGTGGGGCTACTCAGAGGAGAAATCAATCTCTGCTGCTCAGGGAGCCAACTTCATAGTGCTGCTCTCAGGCAGTCAGGGATTTCGATGTCCAGAAGTAGGGCTGGGGCACTCCAGACCATTTCACCCCATTCTACCCAGCACAGTGCAGCACTGTGGTCGAGATGGACATTTCAGATCAATAACACCAGAATAATCACACCCGAAAACCTGATATTTGGGCGTCAGCTGTTGGGATGGATTCATTACCCTCCTTTTTTTAGGGGCACATGAAAGCAGAGCATCACCCACGGTAATGAGAAAACAAAGATCAATCCCAGTGAAGGCGTCATCACTGACAGGGAATATCCTAATGCACAGAAGGGTAGAAAGGCCCTGGTAAAACACAATACAGGCAAGCCTTGCTTGTGAAGGGTAATAAGAAGCTGGGGTGACCCGAAAAAAAACCAGAAATGTCCTTAGCATAAAAAATTAACAAGTAAATAAAAAGTAACAGTAAAACAAGTAAACAGTAAGAGTACTCTTCTAAAAAGATTAATTACTCCATGATGATAAAGACAAATAAGGACTTGTGTTAGGATGATGAAGTTCATGCAGAACCTGGCAAAACAGGCATGTCAATAAGGGATGGCAACAACCACATGAAATCACTGGCTGCTTTGCGGCCCATGCAAGTGGAGAGTGTGGTCCCCCCTCCATTCATATTGGATATATATCAGTGTCATGTGAGCCACCATATCACAGCATCTGCAGGCTCTGCCAAGAGGCCCCAGACTGAGCAAGAATGCAGAACTATCTCCTTACAGTTTAAGGAACACTTGAAGCAAATACTTCCCCCCCAAAAAACCTGGAACAAGCTATGGCAGAGGAAGCAGGAGGGTGTTTTAATAAAATTTACGTAGTTGCTAAGGTAGTTGAGCAATTGTATTAGCTCTGGGATTCTTTGGTTTTCTATCACAGCTTGCAGAATGAAAACAACACTCAAATTTACATTTAAACCACTCTGAAGCCCTCACAGCAGAGAGGACAGGCAAAGACCTCCTCTGTCCCTGATCCCACACCCATCAGTCTCCTTCTGCTATGGCTCACCTCCAGCCTCCACCCCAGCTCAGCGCCTCTAACACACCTCCCTGAGGTTTGCCCCATTGTTCTGCATCCCAAGGTGGCTCTGAGTCACAGGTTCTGGCCAAATCTACGTCTTTCTGGTTTTTTTCTTTTGCGGCTTAATGCACCACACACTACAGTGGTCCCAGCCATTCGCGTTCAGGACAAACACATGGTGTGCACACACATGCATATCCATTTCAAAGAACGAATTAAGGGCAGCCCCAGCTAAATTGCAAGGTGCAATTTAATACCAGCAATTAACTGTGCACGTATTTTTGTACCGGCAAACTGCAGCAGCACAAGTGCTAGCAGTTAGATGTCTTTTCATACGGTGACATGTAAAAATAACTTTAGGGTACTTTTTGTCATGGCAAATGCTTGCACAAGGTATTATTAGAGCAGTTATTCACACAAGCTGCAGACAAAATCTGTACCATGATAGACAGCAGAGGCATCTGGGAAGTGAAAAAGGCAGAAGAGACAGAAAACTTAACCAGGAAATATGCAAACTCTTGCTTGGATTCAGACAATGTCTGTAGCCAGGACCGTATTCTATTGGCTCTCTGTTTCATTTGCTTAAAAATTAAGAGGCAAAAACACCTTGGGCAAAAACTGACCATGGTGTTAGAACAGCACAGTATTCGTTCACTCTCTCCATTTTATCCTAGATAAATAAATTTCTACTGGTTGCTTTTCAGCTTTGGGAGTCCTTCCAAGTGAGAGCATTAAAACACGATTTCTTACCAAGAGAAGGAATGTGGAGGGAAATGCACAGGAGCGTGTGCAGGAATCCCCATCAATTAATCACAAGTGAGATCCTTTGTCATTTTATCCTGGATAAACGTGATGGACTGGACTGCAAACCTGCCGCGTATTGATAACTACCATATGGACACAAAGTCCTTTTTGCTTCTTTTTATCATGTTGCAACCTTCTCCTGAGTTCACTGGAGTGCCACCAGTCCTACAGAACTGAATTCAGGGTGAAAAATGCTCGGGAACCCTAAAGCCCTGGTCTCCTGTGGCTCCTCCATGTGCTGTGAGCAGCAGGAATGGGTGCAGCTGCAAGGCACAAGGTTCAGTGGCAGGGAGCCAGTCCTGACCCTGAGGAGCCAGGACAGCCTTGAGCAGGAGGCCTGCAGGGAGGGAGAAGCAAAACCATCCCAACATTTCCATGTCCACTCCTACAGCTTCCCCAAGACCTTGTTTCCACCCAGCTGGGCAGACCTGCACACCCCGTGGGCCCTGCCCATGCAGAACTGGTGGAGGAGGCAGTGCTCTAGAAACAGGCTCTCTGCACAGGTGACAGACTGCTGCTGTCACGGTGTCTGGTGCAAGCGTGTATTTTGTCACACCCGAAGCATGTGGAAGCACTCAAAGCTGTATCTACATATTCTGTACCCAACAGATGAGGGAAAAAATCAGGTAAGGACTGCTTGTATTTGGAGGTACTGAGCAGTAACTAGCAGTGATGGATGATGGTTAAGAGTGCAGGTGGATAAAGCACCCTTTTCCTGGGATGACATGATTGTTCCTTATCCTTTCTGCTCATTGATTTCTTCCCCTCCTCTTCTCTTTCTGAGAATTTTGCTGTCAACTGAAACAGCTCTGGGAGCTGAAGCTCGTTTTCTCACCAGGATGCAGGATTTCAGAACTCCCCAGCACACAAAACAGAGCCCTTGATCTGGGATTAAATCAATAGCACCCAACGCTTCCAAAGCAGAGTTGGGCATTTTTTCCTGGGTGAGTTACAATGGGCAAGAGGAGAGGATGTGAGAGCAGACATGTCTGTGCTGCAAAAAGCAGCCTGCTCCAACAGAAGGCTCCTGAAAGTAACACATCCTCTCATCAGAAGGACAACAGCCCAGGTACCAAAGAGTTATGCAATATCATTTTTTCGTGGAAGTCAACAAAACCTGGAAATAAAGCAAAACTATTGGGGTCAACACAAAAAGACAAACCAAACCAAACCAAACCAAACCAAACCAAACCAAATGACTGAAAAAACCAAGCAACAAGCAAAAAACAAAAGACCAAAACAAAACCAAAACAACAAAAATAAAAAAACACCCAGTAAAGAAACTAAAAAAACCCAACAAAACAAACACAAATCCACAAAAGTACCCCAACCAAATAAAAAAAACCCACAAAACTAAAACAAAAAAACCAGCCACAAACAAACAAAAATTTGACCGCCACCCCCAGTTTATACATTTTGCCAAAACTATCTTTTTTATCATGAATCTCGTGACACTTGTTTTCTTGAAGCCCTAGCTCAAGAAGGAGCAAAACAATTTTCATTTTTAATTAAAAAAATCTTTCTAGGGTTTCGTCATAGAAAGAGAGAAAGAGAGAAAGAAAGAGAGAAAGAGAGAAAGAGAAATAAAGAGAGAGAGAAAGAGAAATAAAGAGCGAAAGAAAGAGAAAGAGAGAAAGAAAGAGAGAAAGAAAGAAAGAAAGAGAGAGAGAAAGAGAGAAAGAGAAAAAGAGAAAGAGAGAAAGAGAAAGAAAGAAAGAAAGAAAGAAAGAAAGAAAGAAAGAAAGAAAGAAAGAAAGAAAGAAAGAAAGAAAGAAAGAAAGAAAGAAAGAAAGAACTCTGACAGACTTGAGGAATAAGAAAGCAAATAAAAATAATGCTCTTCCATTATTAAAAAAAAAGTAAGTTAATTTTTGAAGTGACATTGTGAGTTTTTAGATCCAATTTATGAATTTGAAGTCCTCTCCCAGCAATATTCTTCCACTCTGTGGAAATCCACACAGCCAATACATCATTCCTGCTTGAATGTCTTCTTGAAACTCACCCTGCAGAGCACAAAGCTTTGTCCAAGCTGCTCATGCTCTGCCAGGTCTTCTTTAAGGGTTCACTGGTGCCTTGAATTCTCCTGTCTCACCCTGAATTCTCCTGTCCACTCCTGGCTGATACGTCCTGATGCATTTCCAGCACCACAGTAACAACTGATGTGTTCCTGGACCTCTCTGCACCCTCGCTGGAACCTGGAGCACCTCCTGCTTGAAGAACACGCAGAAATACTGAAATACACAAGGCCACGGCCCTGAAACTAATGGGTTTTCTGACAGTAGTAGAACAGAAGAAGAATAAATTCGTAATGACACAGGCCCTGTTGTGGTTTGAAAATTCCATTGCAGCCTTCTGTGTTTTCCTGATTGGGCTTGCTGCTGTTAAAGCTGTAATTATTCACGCAGTTTGTAGTATACTGTAGACACCCAGAGCACCTTGTGTTAATATATTAGGAAGGAGACACAAAAAAACCCCCATCTCAATATTCATAGATGAACACTGCAAGTGAATTGCTGACAGAATGTTTCCTGGGGTGGAAAAAATTGAGAAGTTTCTGTTTTATGGGTTGCCAGAGGGAATAGTTTCTAATGCACAACTTGTGCATTTGGTGGAAAATGAGCACAGTCCCAAAAACAACACCCTTAGCTCAAGGTTTTCCATTATTGAGTTGTTTTTATTTTATTTACAATGCAAACAGAAGTGCTGATTATCATGATTCAGCACCCTCTAAGAGAGATGGAAGCAGTAAATAGAGTAGGCAGAGAGACAGAGGGACTTGCCACCACATCCAGGGAATTTCTGCAGGTTTCAGGTATTTAGGAATGATGTTCCTTTGCCATGCACATGCACTTAGACATTCCTTGCAACTGATAGAGGCCCAACATCTGACTTTCTCTCCTACCCTTTTATGGCCTTCTTAAAATCTGTAGGTATTTTCAGGTTTTGTTTTTTTTTTTTAAATAGTGATTTTGCAACATCTGGAGACCATTTAAAACACTTAAATTAGTATAGTCCTGAGCTAAAACGCTCATGCAGAAATGATTAAAACTCTGCAGAGGTGGTACACGCCAGCCTTATCTTGCCAGGTATCACCTGTTCAGGCACACCTTTGGGGCAGGGTCACTCTGAATCAACAGTCCCTCAATGTTATGCGGTTGTCTGAGACAAGATAAGGCAGAAGGCAAACATCCACCACCACTTCTCACCTTTAACAACCTCACTGGATTTTTCATGGGGTTCCCTGACTCCAATCTGGGCAACATTGCCTTGCCTGAACTCATTGTTAGGTGCCAGCAACCACAACACCTTCCACATGATCCTAATCTGCTTGGTGGGAGGAAAGGCACTCCAGGAATTGCCAGGCCTGGGGGAAGTGTCACTGACTTCACTGGTGAGCAGAAGTTGTGCTTCTTTGGGAGCCCTTCGGGACCACAAGCATTACTCGAGGGTGCTACAACATCTCAGAATTGGGTTCATTACAGCTGTGTTGGCTTTGTATGGCCGGTGTTTGGTAGCCACATTCTCACTCCCCTGTGGCTGGACAGGGGAGAGAAAATGCGATGAAGAGTTTGTGAGTTGAGATGAGGGCTGGGAGAGATCACTCACCAAATTCTGTCATGGGGAAAATAGGCTGAAATGGAGATGTTAATTGAATTTTTTGCTGACAAAACCAGAGCGGGATAATGGGAAGTAAAATAAGCCCTTAGAAACACCTTCCCCCCACCCCTTCCTCCTGCCCAACTCAACCTGCTCCCCCAGGAGGCACAGGGAGGCAAGAAATGGGGCATATGGTCAGTTCATCACAGCTTGTTTCTCCTTCTGCTCAGGGAGAGGAGTCCTTCCCCTGCTCCAGTGTAGATCCCCCATGGGATCACAAATTCTGACAGCAAACCTGCTCCAGCATGGGCTCCTCTCTCCACAGGGTCACAGCCTCTCTCAGGCATCCCCCTGCTCCAGCGTGGGCTCCTCCAAGGGCTGCAAGGTGGGTCTCTGCTCCCCTGTGCCCTCCATGGGCTGCAGCGCACAAGTTTTAATTTTTACCCTTTATTCATTGGAGACTGACATTTGAATAAGCATGCAGGATAAAATATAACTGAATCATGTGAATCCTCCTCTACGGTTGAGCCTGATAGTGTGAGAGAGGACAGACTGTATCAGAAAGGAAAGCCTTGAACTAGAGCTCAGGAATTTGCCAAGGACATGGGTGATCTGGCTTCAAGTTCCCAGACATGTGTGGCCTTGGTCATTCTATATCTCGTGGCTTGACCTCTCCAGCAAAAGCACCTGGCAAAATAAAAGTTTGAGAACACAAGAAGAATGGGGGGAACTCCCACCAAGTGGTGGCATGAGGACACTGGTGAGCAGGACTTAGGTAGGAATTCCAGACTTGAGAAATCGTCAAAAGCAAAAGTAGTCTCTTGTAGGCTACTTCCAATTGTTTGGCCTGGCAGCTTGGAATTCATAGAGCTGCTGTTTTTAGTTCTGAGGGAGAAAGTGCCACTGTCTGTGCAGGTTTCAGCTGGAATTCAAAGTCACCCAGAAACCACGAGGAAGGACTCACCACTGCAACAGAGCTGCCCTCAGCTGGGAACAGCAAATGTGGTGCCATGGGTGGGACAACTGTTGGCAAAAACAGCCCTGACGAGAATTTCTGCCGTTTCCAAACAGTCAGGATGATCTGGGACAGCCCTTGACTCCCATCAGTCTGGCACATTCAGAAACCTTTTGGGTTTCTGGGGACATCCTTTATGATGAAAGCCTAATTCACCACAGTACTTAACACAAATACCCTTTCTTACAAGGATTTTGTGTTTAGAAGAGCACTTTTTCCCCACTAAAGAAAGCATTAAAAATGGCATCATGTACTAACTGGAATACCAAATAAAGAATTCATGTGATATCTAGTACATGTGGAGAATTTTTTTTTAAAGATTTATTTATTTCATATATCCATGCTAATGTGGTATTAGCATTTGTATTAAGGACACCTGAGTGCCCCAGCTGAGGCCAGATCCCTGTGGTGCCAGGAACTGAACACACCCAGGGGTTAGAAATCATATTAGTTCCTTCCTTAGATGTTCTCAGACAAATAAATAGAAGAAACATGTATTCTCATTTTACAGTCAGGCAACCAAGGCACAAAGAAATTAATCACCATTCACAGAGCCTGAAGTACACAGTCTTACACCTAAGTGGTAAGGCTATTCTTTCTTCCATATCTTTTCTTTGAGATTCTTTACATTTTGTTAATTAAATACAAGCGACAGTGACTTCAGTTGTGATCAAAAAGAATTCACACGTTTTCCTGGACATAAAGGGACTCTGTTGTTCATCAGCTGTAGGGCACATCTATGTATTGTTCCCAGGCAATTGTCTCCCCACTGTGCGGTCTCTCGGCTGTGTCTTTACAGAATAAATAAACTATGAACTGAAGCCATTGCTCTTGTCCTTAAACTGGTCATAATAATCTTTCCCCATCCAAAAAAAAAAAAAAAAGAAATTACCAAGAAAAAAAAAATCATAGCCATTTGTTTGTAGAACTTTGCAAATGAGCTTCTATTTTCAAAAGAGGATGTCTACACTACAGAAGATTGAGTCGCCCCCATGAAGGATCTGGGTGTGCTCCTGGGCAAGACCTTGGCAGCCGGGAGAGAGGAGACGAGTGCTGCAGGAAGGGGGAACCTGTTGCAGGCTGCTCCTACCAGCAGAGCAGCTTTATTGACGGATACACCCAAGTGCATATTTGTGCGTGTTTTGTGTGGAAACTGGGGACCCTGTCCAAGCCAACAGCAAGGAAAATACAGCTGGATCCAGTGCGCAGTGTCTCGTTTCTAAGGATGCTCCGCAGATGCCAAGAAAAGCAAAGCATAAGTAGAAGTTCTTCCCAGTGCCCATCTCAGACTGCTGGGGACATGAGAGGGACGCAAAAGCAGAGAAGTTGCAGATGTGGACTAAAATTATCTGAAAGAAGAAATCCCCAGTAACTTCCATGGCCCTTTGATAAGGTCTCCAGGGAGCAGATGATCAGCAGAGATAACATTGTGAAACCGTGCAGCATTTCCTTTCTGTCTGTGTTACATATTTAGCAATGTACCATCAGGACTGCAGAGGACAGCATTATTTCTTGATTATACAATATCGTGTATCTATTCAAACTCTTCTGTGGAAGACAGAAGCATAATACATTATGAAACTATTTATTTTTCTGCCATTTCCAATTTTTTTCCTCCAGTCACTCCCAACTCGTTGGTCTCAACATCCATGATACACGAACTTCACTTCAGCTTTCATTCAGTGATATTCACTAGAGCTGAAAAACAGGAAAAGTTTGATTACTGCACCAGAAAAAAACGCATTCAGGCCTGCATCTGAAATTTATTTTGTCATAAAATTAAATTCTTTTTTTTTTCTTTTGTTTTTTTTTTCTCTAAAGAAGAAATGTTTCCCTCCTCTTCAGCTTATCAAGAAAATTCTTAACACAGGCTTTGGCTTACTGAGGTATAAAGGTTATGATACATAACCTGCTGCTGTTCAAATCACAGGAAACAATCCCAAGACTCAGGTGGAAATTTATGTCTTTCAGAGAAATCTTCCTTCTCCTAATGCTGAATTTTCCCCTTATGCATTGAACTGGTGACCAGAAAATGCAGGGGGAAAAAAAACCAACAAAGCAATTCTTGACTGACCCAGGGAGGGACAGACCTTCTGGCACTTTTCCAGCAGCCCTGACATCAAGGTTATTACAGAAATCCAATCACATGCTTTACAATTAGAGCTCAGGTTATCAAAATTACTGGCTTGTTTTTCACCACGTCTGAGGTGAAAGGTGACAGAAAACAGCAAACTAACAGAGAACTGGTAAATACAATTGTCAAGCATGTGGGCAAAGCACAACAATTAAGAAGTGACCACTGGGATTAGGTTCCTCAGCCCTACATAAAACCTCTGACAATGGAGTTGAAGTATGACTGACAGAAGATCATGACTACACTGTTCAGAGCTTGGATCCTGCAAAGCCCCTCACCGGAGCCCTGACACAAAAGTAATTAAATAAATCAGACAGAAAAATGGCATGTCCTTCACATTTGGGGCCACAGACACTGCTCATCGTTCCATGACACAAATGCAATGGTGGGGAAAAAAAATATATATTAAGGAACTCAAGTACAGCCAACATTATAAAGCTCTAATTTCAGTGACAATTCTTCAGGCAGACACTAGAAAGAGTTAAAATGACCCAGTAACTCCCCAGCCTTGTCTGCCTACCTCCTAATTCCATCACCTGCTGCCATCCAGAGAATCTCAGGTTAAGTGATTTGATCATGCCTCCTCCGCCCAGGGCAACCACACAGGGCAGCAGGAAGGTGCTGAGAATTCCAGTGGTGTCAGCACGGGGTGAGACCTCTGTGCTGCCTTGGGCCGTTCCCCCAGACTGGGCCCTTCCATGAATCCAGGAGCTGGATGAGTTGGATGCCAGTGACACAAATCCAACCCTCCAGGCAGCACAAAAAAATGGGCAAACACCAGCAAAGGCTGTGAACAATCTGAAGAGTGAAAGGAGGGTGCAGCCTCCCAAGACTATACTTAGTTTTGTTTATCATCAGCGATTAATCCCGCTCTAATTTACACCCCGCTAAGCGCACCGGGGTCACAATCCATTTGTGTGAGGAACAACACGGGATTCAAGATCCAACTCTTGTTTTTCATTCCTTTAAGCAACAGCTGACACAAAGTCCTGTTCCAGATTGTCTCTTAACAGTCTGTGGAGGGATCGTGCATTCTGGGCACCAAACCAACATCAACACTCCCGGGTGGGGATGGATGGTGAGAGGAGAAAGACAAGTGGAGGTAGGAATATCTTGCCAAAACAAAACAGCAGAACTTCCTGGCTTCCCCCCAGTCTCCACAATTCACTGTCCTTCTCAGAGGAAGGTGGAAATCCCAGCAAAGGAGTATCCTTGCAGGTCCCTGACCTGAATGCTGGAGAAAAGAGCACTTGCTCTGGTTGTGCAGGAGTGGGTAATTATATCCCACAACACAGTCGGCGGGCGCAGCCAGGGAGTATGCCACTTGAGGAAGTAAAGAAGTTGCAGGCAGCAGTAAGTTGAGCTATTTGCACAACCTACCTGGGAAGAAATAATACTTTTCTTTGTGCAGAAGTACAAAAAGCACATGGCAACACAGCGGAAACATGTTCTTAAGTAAACAAGTGTTAAAAAAAAAAAAGCTGTTATAAGAATGCAATGGTTGGGCATTCAGGTTAATGCATTTGCCAGGGTTTCTACAGCAACACAGTGAATTAACTTTCAATCATGATGAAATAGACTTCTGTTTTGACTATGTAGGAATTCAATTCACATGTCTTCCACTCTCCAGCTTGCTCACTCTCCTTGACTCTTTTCACGGGAGAAAAAGAGAATGAAGGAGGCACCACCCACCATCCATTCAGCTTCACAATGTGGCTGCCAATATGCTCATGTACGGACTGACCACTTCACTGTGTCTGCAGCACAGCTGTTACCTTCTAAAGGTGAATCTGCTGCTGTACAAAGAGCTTGGGAGATGCTGAGTGCTTCAGAGCCCCACTGGCTTCAAAGGGAAATCCAGTGTTTTTCACACCCTTCCTCCACTACAGGATCAAGACCTCTAAGAACCAGTTCAAAACAGTGCTGCAACCTACAGCTCACAACTCTGGGCCTTTTGTACCTTTTTTAAGGATGCTTTGGACATCCTCCTTTTCCTGCCCTCATGTGTTATATAGAAGAAACATAACTGGTTTATTAATGCTAGCTCAAAGTCACATACACATGCATAGACACACTCTCAGACAAATCCCTCTCTCTATTACAATAAATATCTCATAAAAAATTACATACCCTGAATATATTCAGCAGCAAAATAGCAGCTGTTGCATAGTTTGAGGGTTTTTTATTTTTAACTTATTAATATGCTGATCAGATTCTTGTAATCAGAAACAAGGGACATTAATCTCATAAAATATGTGAACTGTATTTTATCTGGAATAAAAAGAAAATGAAAATGTCAAAGCTGTAGCTTCTTTCCTTTCTTTTCTTTATTTCATGAGGTGAGAAGACATCTGCAGGTGGAGCTGAAAGTGACTGCAGGTTACCACCACAGGCCCAGAGCAGTAGATGAGAGATCAAGAGAGAACAGACGGCCTTTGGTCCATGGTTTAATTTTTGTCCTGAGCAGCGGCTGCTCTGGGAGCAGTTCTGAGTCATGGTTCATGTGAACAGAGCTCATGTGGGTGCCTCTACACCCACCCCAGAAGAATCACGTTTACAAAAGGTATCCCTTGTAAGCAGAGGCAAACAGGAGACCCAGGGATTTAGGTCAGCACCTGCCAAAGAGAGTGGGACCCTCTTTAGTGACTACCAATAAATATTTTACAGCACCACTAGACAAAGAGAGGCTGGCCTTCTCACCTGCTTCCAAGGACAATTTCTTCAGAAGAGATGCAAAAGTTTATCAAGGAAAGGGGAAAACGCAGGAGCTGTGAACCGGCAGGGAAGAGACTCAGGTTTGAGCATCAACATTTCAGGGACTTTGGTACCAAATCTGAGGTGTTTTAAACAGACCTGATAGGGAACAAGAGGCTGTTTGGTGGTTTCTGAAAATCTCCGCTTCCACACAGCAAACTGAACAAGATCAAAAACTTGGGGTAGCTATGTATTTAGTCAGTGACCAATCTAGGAGAAAAAAACCCTGAAACAATCAGAACCAACCAAAAGAGGCAGAGATGCATTTTGAAATTAAACTCAACAAATGTTTATATTTTATTGAGCTGAGGACATTGAGTTCTTTAGATGTTTTTACACTTCAATCAATATCCTTCTCCAGGTTCATTAAAAACAGGAGTGAGCGTTTCAAATACATGAGTAGGGAGAGAGCACATGAATTGGATCAGTTAAGTTGTTCCCTAGTGATGAAATACAACTGAAAATAATCGGATCTTCGTGGGCTTGCCATACATCTCTTCAGAGGGAACAGCACTCTGGTCATCTCCACTACAGCCAACCAAGAGACACCCTCACAGTGATGATTGTATCAAATCTGGTTTAGAGTGACCCAACAGGATTTGTCGCCTAATCTTCCATGAGCAAATCCAGTCACGTGAATTTAAATCTAGTGAGGTCAGTCCAGTCAAATGCACAAAAAAAGCAGAATAACATTCACAAAATCTTGGAGGAAACCAGATAGTTACGACCTAAAAGATAAACACTGAGTTGGTGACAACTAACAACTAAAACTTTTGCTTTTATTTTTCCAAATTGAAGGGTGTCTACAGGTGCAGCTTTTACGTTTGTTTCTACCACTAGCCCGCCATAAATTAGTTGCAAACTGTGCTTTAGATATCAAATGCATACCTGAGTCTGAATATAAATTTTACGTCTGGAGGAAACTTCTGTTTTGATATCCCTGCACAAGAGAAGAACTTTAAGATGCCCTAGGAACCATGAATTCTGTCTGAAGCAAGGAGGGATTTTTGCTGGGTTTTTTTGGCAGAGTATCTATAGTGCTGTATTAACTCCAAACCTACACTTAGCACACAAACAGATAAATTTAGGAGGTCTAGGATTTGTCAGAAGCCAGATGAACACACAGGGTGAAATACCTGCACAAAACCTGTGTCCTGCCTCCTTCCTCAGGAATCTGGTAGCTGTCAAAGTTGGGATAAGGGATTATGTTTGCCTTGGGTGTGTTCTGCCATCCTTATGTTCTGCCATGTGGATGCAAATTGTGACTCGTGGTACAGCTGAGAGTGGAGCTTAACAGAAGGCAGAACCAGTGCCCCTGAGGACAGTCAAAGATGCAGAGGCAGCCCTGGGCTGTTCTAGAGGCAACGAGACACAGCAGGTTCTGCAGGCAAATAACAATTCAGGTACCAGACTCACACCTGCACCTGCTGTAGTCAAAGTCGTAGCAGTTTCACCACTGAGTGTCTCGCCCTGACCACATATTTTTCTCTAAACCAGAACTGTAGCCACACGAAGAGAGAATAACTAAAGGATGAAGCTGAAGTGAAAAATTTGAACTGGATTTTTTTTTTTTTTTGGGTGCATTTTCATAGACGTTTTACATCTGATAACCTTGCCAGACAGATCATTTACCCACCATGGTCACTGAAATGAAAATCAGAAGACATGAGTTCTGTTTGCATATTTGCTGTTTCTGTCCTTATTTACAGGATGTTGGTGAAATTTGCAGAATATAGTGCCAACACTGAACTCAGAAAGAAAATGTTCTCAGTTTTCAAATCTTTGGGAAAACCCTGGTGGATCAGCAACTAACGGCACTCAGAGGACAGTAAGAGGCATTTAGCCTCAGACCTGGGGCTGCCACTTGCTGCTTTTATACTGACAAGTTCCAGAGTTCCTGCATGAGACATGACAACAGCCGAATCATTCCAGTTCAGGTATTTGCACATCTGAGACCTCTAAGGTTTCAAGCTCTACAAAGATGATAAAGCCTTGCTCAGAAAGACTGAGAACTAGAAAAATCCAGTGTTTACTGATAAGGCAGATCTTTGTCAGTCAGACCCACCAAACAGTCTGACAAATGTTACTGATGGTGGAAAACAAAACATTGGAACCAGCACAAGGGTATTGCAGGAATGATGACCTCGGTGTAAGAAGAGTGATCTTCCTGCACAGAGCTTTCATAAACTGATGTCCAAACAGCAACTTTGAAAATGTTTTCAGACATCAGCTAGGAAAGAAAGGGCCTGGAGAGGAAGTGAGATTCAAAGGAGGTGGCAAGCAAGTTAGAAATACATTATTTGTGAATCAGACCAGAGAACTAGACGCTGAGCTCTTATTTTCTGAGCGCCAGCATGAAAAAGAAGGACAGAAACTACAACTATAGAAATACAATTCACGTACTCCTGGCTGAAGTCATGTCCAGGCCACTTGTCTGCTTTGCTGGTGGAGCTGTCTTGGTCCACAGCAGGAAAAATAAAAGGTTTACAAGGCATTTGCAGGCCCTGAAAAATGTGGTGATCATGAGAACGAAATGAAGGTGCAGAATTTCAGAAAGCTGAAGCAGAGTCAAGTTCCTTAAAGCTAAAGGTACTCAAGTGGTCGATGGAGGAGACATAAGCTTTAGTGCCCAGGACAGAGCTCCAGGTGACAGAGTCTGATAAAAGACAAAAATTTGGCACAACTGCAGGAAGAAATCACATTCCTTCTTCCTCAAAGAATGGAACAAACAGGAGACTGCAAAACTAAACTGTATTACAGTGCTCTTCGCACATCCTGGGTGAACTGCTCACCTTTAAGTTCACCAAAGACCTCAATGAAGACACAAAATGTTTAAAATAATCTCATGCATTCTGTGCTTGAAACTAAGGGTGCCAATCTGCCCAGCAGGCTCAAGCAAGGAAAGATGGAACTCTTGAACCAGACTCATAAGATTCACTGAATTTAATAATATGGCACGGCTCTATCCCTTGGGCTTGTTGCAGACACAGGTCTGCATGTGTTTTTTGAAGTGCTATGCTTTTATGCCATGCTTTTATACCATGTCAGAAGAGCAAAGGACTTTAAAACTTTCACAAGTATTATATTTTTTTTT
>VZTI01003037.1:81731-133706 GCA_013397865.1 Struthidea cinerea | reverse complement strand
TCTTTTTTTTTTTTTTTTTTTTAATTTGGACAAACACGGAAGAACACGGAAGCTTTCTCTCAGATCCTCCAGAAGCTGCAGAAGTTAACATGCCATCTGGATGTCCCTGAAGTGTAACAACAGAAACTTAGCGGCTGCTGTTATCAGCCTTCTGCACCACAAAGGCAAAATTCAGACTTTGGACTCCAAGGAAAAAAAAAAAAATTGCTTCTCAGTCTTAAGACATTCCAGTCTTAATCGAGGGCAGTCACACAGAGGTGTTTTGAGATGCAAACCTAACCTGCTGGGTCAGAAGCTGCAAGCAGACAGTTAGTGCCAAAGACAATGGAAAGGAAAGCAGAGGAATGGCTGTGTCAGCAGTGCCCAAAGCTGTCTCCAGGCTCACGGAATGGCTCTGTGCCTGTGCTGATCACACCACTGTGGGCTTACGTGTCTGCTGCAGATTCACGACTGCATCACGCTGTAGCAGATGTAGATCTTTACAATCAGAAAGGCTGAGAAGGAAGGGGTGAGTGTGAGCCCGTTCCTCAGAGATTTTGAGAAGAGGGGAAAATTGTCTCAGGGTTTGAAAAATAAAGCTAAAGACATCACTACCAGAGGCAGTAATGTGGCCTCCCGTAACAGGCATTTTTAACCCATAGAACATCTCATCCTCAGATAGACATCTCAAGTAGGTCACTGGCTTGTGCCCTAGAAAGATTTATTCCTTTCCATTGCCTATAAAAAGCAACCCAGATGATTAGCTCAGATTTAGATATCTAGAATTAAGTGAGCTAAGATGCTTTCATCACAAGAAGATACGATTATTTGCTTTGTTATTTAAACAAGGAATAAAAACGTTATGCCTGTGCTAAGAATCACTTTCTGACTGGCAGACAATTGTGGTGTTACAACGCAGAAAGACGGTTTCCTTAGGCACATGGAGAATGCAGATGCCTCAACACAGCTGTAATTCATTGAAGGGCTCCACATCTGAAATAAGTAATGCCACAAGCAGCATTAGAACCTGCTACCCAAGCTGTACCAAAAGCTGAAATTTTGGTCACATTGACTCTGCACGGTTAAAGTACCTCGAGCCAGAGAAAATGTCCTGGGCAAGGGCTGGGACTTCAGACCTCTGACTGCTGTGATTTGCTGCATCTCCATTGACTCCAGCACACCCGTGTTAAATTACCCTGCAAGGAACCTGCCCACTCCCACAAAACTGGGGTGCTCAGCTGATTATCAGAATCACCTTGCTTTGCACCACAGGTGCAGCTGCAGTGGTCTGAGAGTCCACTCTCCCACAGAAATTCCTGTGCAGCCCCGACAGCAGCAGACACATTTGGCTGGCCAAACTCTCCAGCTGCTCCACTGGCAAATACTCCCTCGTTTCCGTCATTATTTTACGCTCTTAGAAGACTTCTATTTGATTGGGTATTTTGTTTGCAGTATTGTCTAATGAACAGCAGAGGATGCACAAAGAATACGTGGACTGAAGAGGATGAGGTGTCAGGTGCCCTACCCTTCTGTGCAAAGCCAGAGTTTCCAGCACCTTGCACGCCAGAAGCACAGAGAAATTCTGGTTGCTGCTCCAGGTTCATGCACCCCGCAATGGCATGGGCAGAAACTAAATAGCAACACCCTGCCAGGACTGTTTAAGTCCTTTATGTCGTTTTATCAGGGTTAACTGCACTCCTTGTCATCCATACAAACACCCACAGGCAGGCAAGTTTTCTCTTAACACAAAAATCTGCCTCATGCAGAAATGAACATGCCCTGTTTTCTCTTAATTTTGTGGGCGTTTGAAGTAGGCAGTAAACTAGTCTTATTAATCTGTCCTTGGTTGTCATCTTTCTGGTTACAGACTGAAACATTAAATTCAAGGGGTTTCACCAGGAAGAAAAAAAAAGCAAAAACAGATAAAATATCAGCATGACTTTGTTCAACTTCATGATACTGCGTTTCCAAAGAAGCTGTCCAAAATGATAACTTGGTGAACCTGAAAACAAAAGATCACTAAAACTTACGGGTTAAACAGTCAGGAAGGAAAAACCACTTAGCTAATTGGAACCTTGGCCACTGCCAGGTATGTCTATGTCTGAAAGGGCAATTAATTTGTTTCCTGTGTTTGATAGCAATGAAGAGGCTAGCAAGGATGTCCAAAAGGAAAGTAGTATCATGAATTAGCTTGGGGAAAGCTGCAACTTGTAGCTTATTCAAAATTTGACCATGAATAGCCTACAACTTCAAGTTTAAGAAACTTTATTTTTGTTTTTTTTTTTAAACTTTGGATGTTATTTCTACCTTAGCATATGGATGTGAAATCTTGAAATCCATCAGGAGTATAGGCAGGTGTCTAAACACCTTCAGAAGCAAATCGCTAGAAAAGTACTAGATATTACCAGGAATTAATTTATAAAAAATCCCGAGATTCCTCAATCAGTCTTAAAAATTATCAAGTAAGGAAAGAGAAATATCTGGAGTATCAGCTAATAATTAAATCAGAGCATCTGCCATTGCCAGTGTGTTATGAAATGCTGTGAAAAGGCACATACAAAGGGTTTTAACTGGCAGAATTGTCAGAACTTCACAGCACAGAGGCTTTGGAAATTGCATCCCACCGCCGAAGTAACTGACTGAATGAACTTTACGACACAGCTTAAGTTTCTTATGGCAGGAAGGATCCAGATTCAAATTTTGGAAAAAAAAAAAAAAAAAAAAACCAGAACCGTCTGAACAGACCAAACATGTAAAGACTTACAACAGATACACAGAGAGAAAAGTCCTAGAAATTTTTTCTCACCAAGCTTACTGGCAAACGTGAGGGTGAAATATGTTCTCAGAAACATTGATCTGCTCACAAGTCACTTGTGAATAGAAAAGCAGCAAAACCTGTTATTTGCAATGAATTTTTAAAAATTTATTTCTAATGCCTACTTCTTTACAAATGATATTATTTGCCCGTTAATTGAATAACAGACATTGGTTTTTTAATGTTTTGGGCTTTTTTTCTTTTTTAAAAAAAAAGCATCATTTAAACCAATTTTTTTTATATATAACAGAGGTAAAAATAAAAATAAAGCTTATTGTTCTGATCTGGAACAGCAATTAAGTTTAAAAAATCAATTACATTTCTTCTAAAGCGATCACAGATGTTAATATATTTGTTTTGGAACAGATACTTCTATATCATTGGTTGTTCTGAAAACTCTAAAATAATCTAACCTTTCCCTGCCTTCCTAATAAGGAGCGTGAACACTTCTCTTTTTAAATTAAATGTTGAAAATATTGAGATTTACATAGGCAGATTTGGCAGGCTTTTAATGTTTACTTGGACTGTGAGATGTATTTTTATGTATACCTCTGTACGTTAAACAATTTCTTTTTTTACTGAGTCTGTTTTATTAGGCATGGATCAGACACTGGTAATATCAGAAGACCTGTTCCCTTAAAGTTGTGTAAATTAGAAATAGTCACTGAAATGGCAGAGTCACAGGGATGTAAAAACTGCAAGAAGAGGGTGAGGTCCAGGGTGTTTGAAATATCTGAGGTGCATAAGTAAAATCACTCCTGCCAGTCAACAACTGCAGATCAGCCCTGACGATTAGACTGGAATTGTATTTCCCTTCTGCAGCTTCGCACTGGCTTTTCATCGATAGTATGCTTCACCCACTTAATTTGTTCCTTTATAAGTGCATTTTGTCACTGCCAGTTGTCAATGGCTCTGCACCGAAAAAGTCAGACCCAGATCCCAATTCAGCTCGTGTTCCCCTCTGCCTTGAATGAGACTTCTGGCTTGGACCATCGTATAATTGAGAGTAAACCACAGCATGTGGATTTGGACTCAGGTCCAGCCTCAGATCTCATGGAGTCTGGTATTGTTCTGATTCCAGGGTTTGGTTCCAGACTTCTTGTAATTTGTGCTATTTAATATCCACTAATCCTTTACTTTTTGTGTGTATGTGTCTCATTTCAGACTTCAGAAACATATTTAGGGAAAAAAAAAATAAAAAAGAAAAGATCCAAACCCCAAAACAAAACAGAGGGAATCTAACAAACCTTCGCAATATATTTTTTTTTTCCCCAACATCAGCAGATGTAGGGAAATGACAGATTCAAAAAAAAAAAAAAGAAGTGTGTGGGAAACAGCTGCAGAGTAATGTTTAAACACACAGGACCAAACAAAGGCAGCCAGCGCTGCTCTGCCATCCTCAGGACGGCAAAGAGCTTCCTGAACCTGTCTGGGACAAAGCAGCATCCCGGGGATGCTCGCAGCCCGTCCGACCTGCCCGGGGCGCCGAGGAGATGCGGGCACACACTCCAAAGGATGGGAAGGAGAGGCAATTCCCTCTGCCTGCAGCCGCGGTCACGCCTGCCTGGCGAAGGAGGAGGACGGGAGCCGGTCACAAAGGATTTCCTGCCCACAAGCAGGGCTTTGTGCTCTTTGTGAGGTGCGCTGCTCCCGGTCCCCTCCCGCTGGAAGCGGCTCCTCCTCCAGCACCCCGCCATCCAGGGAGCTGGTGGCAAGCGGGAGGTGAACCAGAGAAGAGCTGCGAGGACAATTAAAGCACCAGGAAATGCGCCCTGGTGGCTTAAATAAATCAAGTCTTTCTCTGTGGAGAAACGCGTGAAGAGAGGATGAATTAATTAGAGATTACAACCAACTATGAGGTAAAAATTTGGTAATCAAGGGAGGTTTCGGTCTGGAGACAGAGACATCGAGGTTTAACATCTACTGAAGTTGAAGGTAAAACAATTTAGAGCAGGGAAAAAAAAAAGAAAAAAAAAAAAAAAAAAGCAGGACAATTAACTGCTAGGCAAACACACCAAACTGAGATTTAAAGATTTGCACTGAATTTTCCCCATGAATTTTTTCTCCCATGGAGTTTTTTTCCTTAGAAGACACAATGCAGGTTAAGCAGGAATTAATTTTAGCAAGTTCAACCACATACACTGCAAAAAGAGTTGGAATAAAAGATCAAAACAGGCCCTCCTAGCTTTGTAAATAAGGAGTCCAATAATAAGCGGCTAAGCTCGCATTCCAGGCTCCTGAGGACACATTGCAGGCAGGAACGTGACATGACTTTCCAAAGGCTGCATGACAAATCTGCGCCCAGACCTGAAGAGAGACCCCAGGATTCCCGACAGGAATGCTCTTTGTCCTTGCAGTGTTTCCATCCCGCCCTTTCTTTCTCTAAAGCGCTTATCCCCTTCCTGTCCTGCTCCCTTCCTCCTTCCCTCTGTGCTTGCCACCAGGACCATTCCCGCCTGGTATCTTCTCTGCCCCTCCTCCCCCTTTTCCCACTTTTCTGTGGAGCCTCTGGAACTGTGCACAGACATCTGCAGAAGGACTGGGCTGGTGCATGTCCCACCGCATTTTCTGGGAGATACCAACAGCTGACAAAGATCAGACAAAGGAAGCATGAGAAAAAAAGAAGGTTGTTACTGGTCTGAATGTCCTAGATCGTGGCCAAGTGACTGTGTCGAAGAAGGTGAGGGCTGCAGTCCTTTCCCACCAGCAGCTGTCCCCTGAGAGCAGCCAGCATCAGCACTGGCAACAGAAGGGTGGAGCTGCCACTCCAGAAGAGTGGCACAAAGAGCTGTCCCAGCCATGAACAAGCCTGTAAAACCTCCTCGGTGATCCGCCTGGCTCCTACAGAGCACTCTCCATGGCCACACGAGGAGTCATCCCACCACTGACGCCACCCCAATCATTCCGCTGCAATCCCACCACAGGGATTAGCCCGTCCGAGCCTATGGAAATGAGGATGAACCCACGAGCAGCTTCAGTATTGGCCCTCTTAATTTTCCCAGTTTCTTCTCACCACAATATCCGTATCTAAAATCTCAACCTCATCTATTGCTTTAAACAGTCCCTTTTCCTCTATTTCCAAACCCTCAGATCAGTTCTGTTCAAAAGAAGAACATATTAATAGCAACCTCTATATTCCCTCTAGGATGCTCTCAAGTCTTACTGTGTTTTTAATCTTCGCAGAGCCCAAAAAACCAACCACATCAGGTGATGTGAATGCCAGGGTTTTTTTTCATTTCTTTATGGACGTGACTAGTTAGGAGTTCTGCGAAGATTAAAAACACCATTCAATAAAACTATAGATTTGAAAAAGGTGCATCAAGATATGATTAACAGGGGATTCAAAAGAGAAGATAAAAAGAATATTCCTGACATCCACAGAGTGGTAAAAATCTACAGAATAAGTGGAGCAGCACTGACCTGCTCTTTAATAGCTGCAAGAGATAAAACAACCTCATCAAAACTTGGAAGGCATCAGAAGCAGAAAGATTAGGCTGAGATTTTTGGATTTCCAGATTGCAAAGAAAAAGAGTCTGTTTAGTTGTTCTGAAACCACAGAAGAAGTAAAACTGTGAAAATGGAAACCAGAACAATGTGTTTTGACCATAGGCTGCAGGCTAATATTCATGGTCAGGGGGCGGAGAGGAATTGAGTTTCTCGTGTGGACTGGGGGAGCAAAAAAAGCACCTACAGCACATGGCTTTTAAAACTGCGAGCAGAGTGCCATGACTGGTGTGTCATCTACATTCTCCAACTTCAGTTTTCTCAGTTTGCATCAAGGGTACATTCAAAACTCACTTCTTTAGAGTTTTGTTTTCATCTTGCTCTTCAAGTGTGTTTTTCCCTTCCAGCACACAGTAATCCTTCTGGTGTGTTATATAACAGAATATTCTACCCTGGGAAAATATTTTTTTGTTCTTGTTTGCAACTTTTCACTCTTTTCTGAAAAGTTATCCTCTTTTTGGGGTAAACACAGCGAAATAGAAAATGACAGGCAGAAGAGATGTTTATTATTGCACCTTTTGAGTAAGTCACAAGACGGTGGCATGGTCTTGGCCCATCACCACAGAGAGTATCTTGACCATTTGCTGTGACTCTTTGTAGGCTGGCACATTATGAGACAATAAAGCTCATCAGTGGGTGATGATTCTGTTCCATGGCAACTTCCTGTGTTTCAAATCATTATTCTTCTACTCTGGAACACAAAGAAAATGCTTTCATAAAAGCCTGTAAATGCCTGTTCTCAGGCATTTCTGTTACCTGGTGACTAGAATCCTCACCCAGAATTTTCCTTTTTTCTTTTTTTCCCCCCATTCCAGGTCACTCAAAATGAAGTGTTTGTTTTCCTCACTACAGTCAAAGCATAATCCTCTTCTCCCTACAATTTCACTCTAATTTTTTGTCCCGAGTGAAAGCAAGTGAATAACAGCAAGCAGTTGCTTCCATCAGACTCAACTTCAAAACAAGAACCAAAAACCCAGCACTTGCTTTACTGCAGATACACAGTTTACCCTCATTGAAACAAGAACACATAGAGGTTTTTTTATAAGGATAATCCTGTAAAGTTTGTACAAATAACTGCTGACCTGAAACTGCAAAAGAAAGAAGAATCAGGCCCAATTAACTGTGAGTTGCTAAGTAAATCCACCATGAGGGTAACACAGACTGAGCACCAAGTTGCAGTTCTGAGTCCAGTGTGTGTCTTCTAAAATAGACTGGGGTCTTTGAGACTGCGTTTGAGGGGGTTGATGGGTGTTTCTGATTTTATCAAATGAGCAAGACACCCTGACAGTCTGGGGCACCCTGAGAGCTGGTTACCACCACTGCTTGTTTGCATCCTCCCTTTGTGCGTTCTGCACCCTTAAGGAGAAAAAACCTTCAACCAACACCAGCCTGGCTGCAGCATGCGGCCTCATCACCTCTGCAACACGTTAAGCAAGGGGAATATTGCATGAAGCGCAGGGTAAATCTATCTGCAACAGGTGATGAGCGCTTCATTTTGGGTTAGACCCATCCTAATTGAAGGAGGAGGCAACCACCCTATTCTTCACACAGTGTTTTTCCCTGTACTGCCCTTTCTTATCAACAAGACTCAAAGGCATGAAAGCTTAGAGCTTCATCTCTGTGGCCACACAGCACCACACTCGATCGTCCCAGACGGATTTTTGCTTTCCCAGCCCTCTGAGGCTCCTGCAGTTGAATTACACAACGTCTTCTTGAGCGGCATCTGTGCAGCAGGAATCTTCAGCCCACAGAAAGGCTTGGGAGACAGACTGCTTCCTTACACGTGGTTGCTTTTGTCAGCACATAAGTCAGCCCCCGAGAGGCCTCGGCAAAGCAGTCCTGATCCAAGGGAGGGTGCCTCCATCGGAGAGGAGGGACAACAGTTCTAAGCCTGGCTGAGGAAAAGAGGCAGCTGGGAAAGGTCCGTGAGCCCAGAACATTACAGTTTTGAAAATCTCAAGGTGCTTTTTGTGATAGAGTAACTTCCTCAACAGACAATTCTGCGGGAAATTACAGAGCATTTTCAGGCTGTGCTATCCAACTGCAGAAGATGGGCATCATGCAGTGCAGAACATTGCAGACACAGCAGAAGGATCCCACAGGAGATTAGGGAGAAACTTGCAGGATCAGACAGTTCCTCATGGGCCACATGGGATTTCAAAGGGACTTTTGCTACTGCTTCTACTGCAGCAAAATTATATTTTTCCAGGTCTCCAGGGGATTACAAAATTTCTGATTCTCAGTAACATCCAAGGATTCCTTCCATATCTCAGTCATGGACCAAACCAGTAAGAGAAGAACTCTAGCAGAGGCCCATGGAAGAAAGACCATTTGTAGCAGGAAAAAAAGATGCCTGGTGAAGCACTGGAGGTCAAACCGCACGCACAACACCCATGTGAAATTTCAGCTGTCCCCTCTCTGAAGACCAGCTGCTTCACTGAAAGCCTGTGCAGCCCAGCAGGAGTCCCTGCTTTCCATCAGGGATCGTGGAGCAAACTCTTGGCGTAGAGCAGGGAGACTTCCTCTCCCAGACAGAGCAGAAACAGACTCTTGTCCTCACATCTAGAGCTGCTTTAGAAAACGCCCTCCTTGACTGCTGTATCTCTATACTAATCAAAGCATCTTGGACTCTATCAAAGAAGCCAAAGATGCCTGCAGGGTCTTTGGCATGCATAAAACCGATTTCAGTGTTTTCCTTTTCGGCCTTTAGTTTCTCAGCAGCTGCTTTAGCAGCACCTTCAACTGGATCAGCCTCAACTGTTGTCAGCCTGCAGCATCCCAGTTTGCATGCCCTACTTAACTGCCTGAAATTCAGAGGTATTGAGCACTTGGGACTCCAGTGGAATTTGATGAGATCTGTGGTTGCTTCCTCACCTCTGAAAAGTGAGGCCCATAGGACTTCTTTTGAAGATGCCAGTTGCTATCCTCTATCCTGGCTTCCCCATGTTACTTCCAAACAAGCAGCTATCACTCCCTGGGCTGGTAGGTTTGGCTTTTGAATGTTAAGTGTCCTGGTCGAAGACATCCATTTTAGTCCAACTTCATCTGTTTAAAAGGGACAGGGATTACATTACTTTGCAATTCCCTCTTAACTTTGTTCTATTCTATATCAAATATGAATTATTGACAGAATCACCCCAATCTGTCACATTTGATGAGACGCACATACCATGGAATACATTAAATGGAGAATATAATTTTAGAAGCACATGCAAGACAAGCTGAGAGAGAATTAATTTCTAATTCAGTGTATGAAACAAACAACAGCTAAGAACTTTATGAAGCTTTGTGACCCAGCAGTAGCACTGGAAATGAAAGGTTTCAGTGAAGTTTAAAAGGGCGAACTACAGTCCCTCATAAAAAAAAACAGCTGAAAAACAGACATGCACACAAACACACACATAAAGTTCAACTAGAAAATTTGATTTAAGGACCAGATTCCAAGGTGTTTAGTCGTGTTGCATGGTACCTTCCCACCAATGAATGAACCCTTTGAACCAACGGGACTTCTTGTGGGACAAGGTACTACTCAGCTCAGGAGTAAACTGAAAGGAATCTGAATCCACCCCGAAGTTAAAAGAAAACAGGCAATTCCATATCTCACAGTAATTAACATGAAAAAGGAGTCAGGACTCAGTGCTTCCCACACCAAGATATTCCAGCCTCCAGTATCCCATACAGTTGTCAATAAAAATTCTCCACTGGGTATTTGCATATGGGTGTCGATTAGTGAGCTCAGCAGAGATCAGGGACTCCTGTGGCAGGAATGTCATACTGGATCTTCCGAGGAGGTTATGATCCACAACACAGGAGAGAACCCTGAAGTTTCATCTGAGCAGGTTACCAACACCACAGCTGCTCCTTCTTCCCTGCTAACAGAGCCACAGAAAGTTTTTACAAGTGCTGTGTGCTGTTCTCTGCTAGCTCAGTTTCCTTGCTTGGGAGCTTTCTGTCCCTTCTGAAGATAGCTTCTGGGTCTTTCTCTTCAATGCCAGACAGACTTTATTTGAATGAGGAGAAAAAAACAACAAAAAAAAGCGCAGTAACCATCCCTCCCCTTCATTCGAATTTCTCACGTCTCAAAGTTTTAAGCACACTTTTGAAAAGGTGGTAACTTTTTAAAGCTAGATTTGCCCTCTCTTCCCATGCAGTCAAAAAGACCTGAAAAATCTTTACCTCAGGACTAACTAAATTGCACCCATTAATGAGATCTGTAAGGTACACACATAATTGACTGGTCACTTTGCCCTGTTTTCTGATCAGGATAATGAGTACATCTCCTTTCTATGGCTTTTCTCAACACTCTCCAAATGTGTAGTATCACAAATAAAAGGGGCATGAATTTCTGTCACTTAACTGGGTAAGAATAATAAGTATGTGAGCTAAATGTGCAGTGGAAATTACATATCCAATAATAAACGAGGTCAAATAACACAAGAAACTCACTATCAGAAACTTAAAAGATCTTTATTTATGTCAGAATTTTGACCATTATTGTGCTCATGCATAGGTAAGTACAATTTCAGGCATACATTATGTTGAAACAAGTATTGATTGCCATTTATCTTCTGATTGCAATGTTCTTCATTCAAAATCTTCCTCAGACCAAATTGCTCACCAAAAAAAAAAAAAAATCTGTGAAAACACAAAATTGCTTGCCTATTCTTTCTTGAGACACACTGCCAGTAGTTACACACAGTAAATCCATGAGACAACTGGCTTATAAAATGTGGATTCATTTACTCCAGGTCCTCAACACACCTGCAAAAATTCCTGGCCGAGGTGAGGTTAAAGTTTAAAACTGGTGGGTATTGAGTAACTCATGCTACAAGTTTTCATCTTCTTGGCCCAACCTCCAGCAAAGGAAAACAAACAGCAGCAAGGCGGCCTTGAGATGTTCTTAGAAAGGCAGAAGACCTGCTCCACATCGAAGAGACCTACTTCAAGGTGCACCTTGGGAATGAGATGAGAAAGGGTCGTTTATTCATAGCTCTTTCCAGAGGGTGCCATTAAAGAGGTCTTTAGAGTCAGCTTCAATCAGTTGTGAGCAGTGGTTTCCTCCACAAAAAGCCTGGCTCCCACATTTTCGCACCACATTGTGCAACTCGAACTTATATTTAATTTTTCCCTTCAGACTACAGGGTATTTAGCCATCTGTGACATCATTACACCAGCTACCAGGTTCCCTTCGCTGCTATGAAGGCTGACAATTCAATAAAGTCTAATTGACGACCTTTTTAAAAGGACCCAGATTAAGAGTAATTAGCACGCAAATGAGTAACACTCAACATTCCAGTGATGTAGAGATTTGATCAAATTCAGCATACCTTAGGGGAGATACACTGAACAGCAGTATAAGGAATGATCAGATTTATTGCAAGAAAAACACACAACAGACATTTTTTTTATTTATATGCACACATTCCTTATTAATTGAATATTAACCTCAGGAAAAAAAAAAAAAGAAGGTATTGTGGAAAACTGAGGAGTCCTTCAATTAATCATGATTTAGACAGTAAAGAAAACATTCACAGAGTTAAGTGTCAAGACAGACGAGTAAAAGAGACAAGTTATGGAGAACAGAATATTTATGGAGAAACTCTAAACTTAGAAACAGTACTTACTGAGAGTTCCCTGCATGGGCATCTCTATGTCTGTGCACACACTGAGACACACATTTGCCTTTAATCATGTCCTCCTGATGGGATCTGGGCAGCCAGGCAGAAAGTGGGGCTTGCCAGGAGAGCTGCCTACCCTCAGAACCAGAAAGAGAAAGGGAACACCAAAGAGTTCATGCTGACCTTCAGTCAGAAGTCAAAGAGAAGCAAGGAAGACGTTCTAGCACACCTTAAACACATGTACCGGGAATATTTAACAAGAAGAGTGGTGAAATCCTTCCATCCAGGTGGAGGTTTGCTCCAACACTGGGTCAGAAGCGTGCAGCACAGAGGTGCCATTGCATTCCAGTCCCACGTCAAGGTCCCTGTGCTCCACATCACCAGGAATGGAGCCTTTCCACCGTGGAAACAACACTGCCAGCATGATGCAGATCCCTGTCCAAGCACCTCACTGGACCTCTTGGACCCCGATTGAGGCAGCACATTGAAAACACACCCTGTTTTTCCCCTCCACTGCTGCAGGCCAGCAGGAGCAGGAGTGCTGTGAGTTCCACCACCTCTCCCACGCAGCGCAGGGCAGCACAAGCAGGACCCAGAGCACACCGAAGCAGGGAGACAGAGAACAGAAGTATCACATAGCGGGGAGCTGTCAGCCTGCTGGCCCCAAAATAGACGTGCTACCTGAAGTGTTAATACAGACCTCCCTGTCAGATATCTCAGCACTCCTCCCCAGTGCCAGGAGACTGCACCCCTGTGACATCCCAGCGGGGTGTGGAGGAGGGAGGGTTAAACCTCATCCTACAGAAGGAGGCAGATTCAGAGACTTGCCTAAGGTGGGAGTGTCAGCCCACTAAACTGTTGACTCCACATTATGTTGCGGCTTTACAACTCTCATTATTTGGTCTTATACTGAAAATTCAGATGCATTATTAATGTAATTTGTTTCAAACAACACCAGCTGGTCATGATGAAGCTCTCATTAAAATTTCTCACCATGACAGCGTATAAATACATACATACATATATATCTATCTCACACAGGTGGGCCATACCTCTCCACAAAGTCTGCTCTTACAGATAAAGTCAGTTCAGTGGATGTACTTGAATTAAGCAATGCTAGTAAGCAAGCAACAGTTTGAGTTTCTGCACACTGGTGTTGTCTTTTATCCATGCACGACCTTGCAACATCTGCATGAGTGTCTCCTCTTGTTTTTTCTGTTGCAGTAATTTGGCCCACCCAGAAATCTGCAGAGGACATAATTTCTCCCTCCAGGGCTTGGGGAATGAGACCAGAGAGTCACTGGAAGTGGGCAGAGCCACACTGAGTCCCAGCTGAAGGAGTGCTTCAAGGTGCTCCCCTTTGGCACAACACAAAGCTCAGCCTGAAGGCTTGGGCTGAGGGCACACGAGTGAGAAATTCAAGCAAAGACTCAGCCTCAGCACGATCATTTCAGAGGCTTCAGAAATGGACTTAAACCCTCCTGGCCAGTGCTGTAGATAAGAACAGAACTTTCATCTTAACCAGCATCACACCTACAACTAAAGATGCCCGATGTCTATGTCGGGTGTTCTCTATGCTGTCAGGAGCATCTGACCAGCTGGTTACCTAGAGGTTACTCCTTCCTAGATTCTGTGAATCTAACAGTAATTCTAACCAAAAAGAAAAAAAAAAGAGAAATATGGTCAGGAATTGATCTTGTCTTGGGCTGGGATTCGGTGGGGTTTTTTCCTGTCTGTCATGACACAACTTCTATGGTTGATAATTTTAGCATGGAGCAGGCTGTGGATATGTTTCAGACCGGGGAAAATGTCTTTCAAGGAGAAGTCTCTAGCTGGTTGAGATGGAAAACAAGGACAACCTTGTTTCACAGAAGTGAAAAGATGCATTAATTTTTGGCAGCATTTCAGACAAGATTTTTTTTTTTTTAATTTAGGTTTTTTCCCCTTCTATAAAGTTCACTCAGCATTATCTCCATTACTAAGCAGGCATGCTTACTGAAATCTGCCAATTTAGTCTAGCCTATATTTAGATCCAGGAAGCTTTATTTTATTTTATGTTTAATAAGACCTTTTGCAAGTGATAAGAAGAACCCACTTGGTTCCACACTACCACAAATCTTTCATTTGTGGTAGCTAATGAAAGCTCAAAAACTATTAGATTACAGAAAACAGGGGTAAAAGTGGCTCTAAATATGGTTCCATCTTCTCACTGGCAAGTTAATGACAGTATTACCAGTGACCTCCTGAAACCTTCTATGCCAAAATTCCCTCTTAAAAGTTATGTACTGTGGACCTCATCATAAATGTGAGTAGTGGTGCATCGTCCTATCAGTTCAACCATATTACCTGTAAGGCTCACTAATTACAAGTTTATTTTTCTTCACAGGATCAGTAAAGCCTCAAAACAGTCTTTTAGCGAGACTCAACTGTTGTATAAAATACTGCTGGCACTTTTATAGAGCCTGATGGGGCTCAATTTTGACAAGCAGTTGCAAAGGGTAATATGAGACTTTTAAAACAGGTAAAGCCAAAGTATGTAGGTTAAAAATGTGAGCAGAACAGAGCCAGAGCAAAGCAGAGAAAAGGAAGGTTGGTAGGACTATTAACCTTAGCATGGATGTCTATACCCATGAAGCACAGCATCACATGAATGCAGCCTTAGAATCCTGCCTGAACCTGGCTCCAGCTAACCTGGTTCCCTCTGGGTGCAGGGGAGCACTCCCCACAGAACCCGGACAAACCCCTCCCAAAAAGCTGGTAGCTGATACCACCCAAACACTGTTATACACAGGCCAGTTCACCTGGCAAATCAATGCCCTTTCCCCAAATGCATATATTTCTGCTCCTAAACCTCCACATTTGGGAAGAAGTCCAAGTCCCACATTTGGGAGCAAGTACATTCACCCCACCAATGACTGCACAAAATGTAGCATCCCTGGTACCTACACCAGGAAAGGCTTCACAGAGGTACAAAGGAAAGAATCCAAGTTTCACAGCCAGGCAAGCACTTCACTGGTGAGCACGGCCTCATAGCCTTTAAAAAAAGGGCTTCACAAGTCTATTTTGTGCAGGTATCATCACGAAGCCAAGCATATCAAGGAGAAAAGTCATTCTGCTCTTTGAGTGTAGCATCTCCAGCCATGAAGGGTGCAAATCCTGCAATGAAATATGCTAGCTTGTATCAGCCATTTAAAAGTGGCTTTTTCTTCTCATAGTCTTCACACAAAACAACACTTGATGGCTAAGGTTTCTGGCCTTACAGCCCTGAATGAAGATCCCACTTCTCACTATATATTTCAAGGTTACGTTTCGGGATGCACGTGGCTCACACAGAAAACATAACATGATGCAGAGTTTGCTGCATTCTGTCTAGGATGGTCCCATAAATAACATACCAGTTCAAAATCATGCCAATAAAACATCATAAAAGTACCATCCAGTTTGTCCCATGTCTATCATTAAAAGGGAGAAAGCATATTTGTAAAGCTTCATTCACTCACTGTGTATCTTCATCAAAAATAAAAAGAAAAGAACAAAGCACTTCTTAGACCAGCTTACAGCAGATAATATCAAGAAGGTTTGTTTGAGGTTATTTTATGTCTTTGGGTCTTGCTTTTGCAGCAGCAACCAGCCCAGGAAAACTAACATGCAGGATTTCATGTTTGGATAGAAGGCAGCCCTGTCTAGTTTCATAATCTTTCATATAATCATGGAATCACTAGCAACTCTTCCCTCTGTTTCAAGGCAAATACAGGTGAAAAGGAGAACAGAAGACTGTGCAATAAGTGTACATAAATCCAAAAAAGAGGTTTGCAGGAGAGAAGTGGGAGTCTGGGAGGAAATGTATTTCCACTCATGTAATTCTTGCTTATCTTGTTCGTGTGAGCTTTTCTCTTGACTGAGGAGTATGAATTACTGTAGAAATGTAAAAGTAGGAGTACTCTCCAGAGGACATCTGTTTCACATCACAGACAGATGTCTGTCTGACCCATTTTCAGGACTTGAAACAAGGATTCCAGAATATCCTCAGAAACCCTGTTCCAGTGCAGTGTCATCCCCACAGCCAGAACATCTATCTGAGTTCTATCTGCTTTAGCTTATTCCATCCTTTTTTTTTTTAATACCATTTTAGACAGGGAAAGCAGGCAAGTGTCCTTTCCTTTATAACACTTTTAATGATATTTTTGCATACTTGATATGCGTTACACCTCTTCCTAAGAAAAAAGCCTGTACTTGGTTAATTCAGCTTTTCCTCATAGAAGCTGTTTTCTAGGCTTTGTTCTTTCTCCTTTCTAAAGGAGAATGATTTCCAAAATGTGCCATTACCATTGGGCACAGATGTAATATTCCTGGGTCAGGCTCCACCACTCAGCGTAGAACTAGATAATTATTTCCCAGTTATTCACAATATTGCCATTAATTCATACCATCGTGGAATTTACTCTTCACACATCCTCACATTTCTGGATTTCATTTTGCTTGTGCTCTGTACTAAGCCTCTTTTATGAAAACTGCTCTCGAACTAGTTGTTTCCCATTTAATATTTGTGCATTTGATTTTTTTCTTCCCCAAAAGTAATACATTGCACTTGTCTTTCTTTATTGAATTTCATCCTATTGATTTCAGACACTTTCTTCAATTTATCAAGCCCATTTTGTATTCAAATCCTGTTCTGCAACGTGTTTGCAACCCCTCTTAGTTCAGTATCATATGCATTTTTTTAAAGCTTCCTACGTATTCCGTCATCAAAGCTGAAAATATTGAATAATACTGGACCTAAGACAGTCCTCTGTGGTATCTTATTTGATATGTTTTCCCAGTCTGACAACAAACCATTGATAACGGCTTTACTGATAAGCCCAATTTTTCAGTTTTGCACCCATCACGTAATAACTTCATCTAAACCATATTTCTCCTGTTTACTTATGAAAATGTCATGTGGATGTGTGTCAAAAGCCTCGCTAAAGTCAAGATCTATCACATCTGCTTCTCCCTCCTTATCCACTGGGCCAGTTACTCTGTCAAAGAAGGAAATGAGATTGCTTTGATGTGATTTGTTCTTGGCAAACCCATGCAGGCTGTTTCTTATCACCTTATTTTCCTCTAGGTGTTTACAAATTGATTGTTCAATAATTTGCTCCTGCATTTTTCTCAGTATCAAAGCCAGGCTGACTGGCCTGTGATTCCCTGGGTCTTCCTATTTCCCCTTTTCAAAGATAGGCAAACACGGAACCTTTCTCCCATCCGCCGGGGCCTCACTCATCCTCCACAAGCTCTCAGAGATAATTGCTAATAGTTCAGAGATCACCTCAGCTAGTACCTGCAGTACTCCAGGGTGAATTCCACGAGGCCCTGCTGACTTGCATATATCTAATTTATCTGAATATTCTTTAACCTCTGCATCTTTTCCCTGTGTATTTAACAACTCGCTGCCCGGAGTGCGTTTCACAATAACACTCAGAGGCAGCAATCCTAACAAGGTAGGTTTCATTTATTTTGGCTGGTGGAGCAGTCACTTTTCACTCCATAATGTCAATAAAGAAGAGTGGCTATATTCACTAAATGGGTGGGAAAGATGCCCCTAAACCCAAACATGTGGTGTTTCAAAATGTGGCTGGTGCTCTGCCTCTGGAAACTAAACACTCCCTGGACAGGGAAGCCCAGTGAGACTTTAACACCCTCTCATGGCCCCAAAGACTCTTGTTCAGGTCAGGTCCAGTTGCAGCAGCTCAGAAAACCAGCAGCTGCTTTTTTACTCCATCTGAGTGACATCCAGACATCAGCCATTCCCCACCTATTTTTCCCAAACCTGGAAGTGTTTACAGAATGCAACACCCATTTATAAAATCAAGCTTCATATAAAATGCATCAAGGGCAACCAGCAGGAGATAAAACAAAGATACACTGATCTAGAATTATATCTCCTTGTTGTCTTCCTCAGATTAGGTTTTTTGGAGGTAGATTTAGCTACAAGATGACCCTTAGCTACGGTCCTTCTGTTTCAGCGGCTCTGTTCCTGTTTACGAAACAGTCCTCGCCTCTGTCTCTCAAATTCACACTTGACATGCCTGCTGTACTTGCAATTAGGGCAGCAGAAGCCCATTGCTCATGTTTTCCCCTCTGTCTTCTCTACAGAAGTATTTCTCACTGGGGACCTAAAAGACAAAGTATTGATTTTTTTTTTTTTCCTAAATGGCTTGTTCTTTTTTATTATGTTATCCTGGTGGTTTTAATTTCTTACCGCCTACTTTGATGTAGCAACCTAAAGACAGCCAAAGATGAAGTTCTAACCCTAAGGCCTTGAAACAAAAAATACAGCATCTTCCCACTGTCCCTCAGAAACAGAAATGAAATGTCTTAGTTGAAAGAAATCCACAGTGAGGAGGGTGTGAAGAAACCCTTACATTTCCTCACCTGTCGATTAACACAGAGGATGCACCCTGGGCGCCGGAATGGCCTTTCTGGCAGGCAGGAATCCATCTCTCAGACTGCAAAATTATTCTCGCTTCAGTCCCGTGGTAAACTTCACGGCAGCCAATGCTGTGTGTGCCCGAGGGAGCCACGGGGAAGCCACCAGGAAGCCACATGAGCGCAGGATCACCACAAGGCTGGCGGCAGCAAGCGAAGGAACTCTGAGCAACCACATTTCACAAGCGCGCAAGCGTGTCATCCGCAAGTCAAGTGGGGATTCCTTTAAAAATACAATTCTCCCACTGCTTTTATACTCGAGGAAAACATCACCAAGTTAAAGGCTTGTGACTGGAAAATATTACAAGCTACTTTATTTGAAGAGATAAATTTTGGGGAAGAAAAGCTCTCTGAGCTGAAAAAATTGAGGAAATAAGCAGTGGTGCCATGGCAAGCCCTGTCTGTACCTCAGCCAGCAATGGAGTGGGTCAGCCTGGACCTCAGGCAGGCTCCAGCCCACACCACACACGGTCAGGGCTAGCAGGAGCAGACTAATCCAGGATGGAGATTCCATGGTCTCTCTGGGCAACCTGTTCCTGATTCAGGAAGGAATCCAAAGGACCAAAAGTGCATTTTTTGCCGCAAATCTGTGTGCTCATACCCTGTCAGCTTGAGCCTCCCAGCAGAGCCCAGATGCTGATCCTGCTTGCCCGTGCATCTTTCTCTACATCCATGCTGTCCCACCCATGGCACAGGGGTTTGCATTTCCCTTTGTCCAACTTTCTGAGGTTCTCATCAGTCCATTTCTTCAGCTGTCACCTACTACAGGTCAGCTACAACTTCTGGGACCAGCCAGCAATGATCCTGCAGAGAGGCAGGAATGCAAGACAAGAGACCAGTATCCCACAAAAAGAGAACCAGGTGGAAAAACAGACAGGATCAGAGGGTAAATGCTAATGGATGATAGAAACACCAAGAGATTGTCCACGGCACAATGACATAAAACTGCCAAAATTTCAGGCTTGTCGGTCCCTGGCCTGATACCACCAGAGCTGCTGAGAGTTACAAGAGCTTTTGAGAGGAATCTTGGCAGGGAGAAAAAAACTTTAATGGCATTCAACTCTTCTCTCATTCCCACAACAATCCATCCAGTTCAGGACTGGCTTTTACAAATAAGAATGCCTGGAGGAGCACTCTCCAAGACGTAATGGTGCTGTAGAGAAAGGCTTCTTTTTTCTCAGCTGTAAGACACTTCTTCTCCAGAAAGTAATAAGCCCCAAAAATCTTAATTGCAGCCAAATATCACAGACATAAACCAGCAGTAAGCTCCAAAGGTGCTTTTGCATGAGGGAAAATGGGGTGGAGAACAGTAAAGGAGAACATTCATACCTAGACCTGTATTTAAGGTTCCTCTTCATTTATGAGGAGTGAGCCTTGGAAGCCAAGCTTCAGTTCAGGCCAAGTATGACTCCAGCAGGACTGAGAATGGTTGAAAATAAAGAAAATATGTTCAACTTCAGCATATATTAGTGATAAATACAATAATTCGTGCACTCTAGAAGGAGAGAGAGCAAGCTTATTTCAAGGCACCAAAAAAAAAGCACAATTGGACAAAAATGTGTTCTGCCGTAAAAACAGACAACCTGCTTTCTATCATTAGTTGCAAAAAGAGACTTCCACTAACACCTCTGAAATAAAAGCACAAGCAATCCACAGACCTTAAAATCATTCCATCTCCTTTCTGTGACCAGAGAATGCCCAGAATTTTCTGAAGCACTGGGACTGTAGGTCATAAAGAGGTATCCCTGGCCTTTACTTACAAGCACCTGTGCCTCACCTTCTTCTCTCTAAGTCTAATGAACTCTGTGAAGATAAAGACTACAGAAAACCTAAAAATATTCAACAGGTACTCTGTAGCTCTTCTCATTTACCTGCTCTGATGTGAGACCTGTGCAGGTCTTCCCCCTGCTTATGCAGGAGACATTCTCATCTTCTAATGCACCAGAACTCGTTCAGCTGTTGTGCTGAGGCCTCTGGGCTGGCAGATTTTGTAGTTTGCTTGACAGCTGTATTTTACTTGGGGAGAACAATAAAAATCTAGTGAAATTATTCTACATGTGTGATTTTCTCCAAGACGCATGTCAAGGTATATTTCTCAGTGTGTTACTTAGTCATGGCTGGAAACCTGCCCACGTGCAGTAGGCAGTATGGACCAGAGGGAAGGTCTTGCTTGCTATCCACCTCTGAGGGAATGATGGTCTCACTAAGAGAGAACTAAAGATTAGGAGCATGCATTTCACCTAGAAACTCGCATGAGTAACAGGAGCACTAATAATAACTCACACAAGTAATACAAAAACTCTGAGCTTATTCCACACTCTGAATTCAAATAATAAAATACGTCCCAAACGATTGAGTGTCTGGCTGGAGAACCAAACTCACTTCTCCCTCCAGCTCCTCTGGTACTGACAGGGAGCATGTCTTCCTTTTGTCAGGGGGAAAGCAAGCTTGGCAGGCCAGCTGGTGACATGACCTTTATGAAAATGAGAAGTTAGAAAAAATGGCTGCTTCCTATGTTTATGCAGCAAGGTTGCCCCTTACCAGGGATGTCAGTCAGACTCTGGGCTTTTCTCCCTCTCTTCCTTCAGGTTTTTTTGCACTCTTCAAACTCATTTCTCTGTTCTATCAACATAGCAGGTGGTCCATGTTGGGCATCCAGTCAAATAAATTTATGAACCATCTGAAAAAGCACACCAGGGATCAAGCAGGCTCTCTGTTGTTTGTTTGGGTTATTTTTAAGGGTCTAGACGGTGGTCAGGTCCCCAGCTGATGCAACCCAGCTCTGCTTTACTGGCTTTTACACCACCAGGCTACTTCTGGTCAGGTCCTCACTGCTGCAACTTGGCTGCTGGGGAAACGCTGGGAGAGGATCTGACCTACCCATCACTTCGTGCATGTTAAATGATAACTACCTTTTCTCCCTCCAGCAGAAGGAAAAGGCAGCGCTGCTTTCCCGGGGTGCCACCACGAACAAGACGCTGAGGGGACTTCTCAAAATGTTCTCTGAAGCACAGTGGGACAGGATTTGAAGCAAAGAGGAGCAGAAAGCACTGAGATGCATCTGTAGAACACAAGCTTTCACCTGTGCACTCAGCTGTTTTGGGGACGTGCAAAGGCGCACGCTGTGTTTGCATATACTTTAAACTGGCATGTTTACAAGCTGGCTTGCAAACACTCCCCCCGTGAACCGCAGCTAGCAAAGGGAAATAAAATCGGAAAATAGTTAGACCTATTTTTGATGTTTTTCCCTTCATCTCAGCCCCCCTTCTGCTTCTTCATAGATTGTTCACGCTGAGGTGGTAAGTACGCACAGAAGCACGGAGATATAGATATAGATACGATAGAGATATAGACGGATATAGATAAGATAGCTATAGATATTGATATAGATATATGTAGATAGATGATATAGATATATAGATATATGTAGATAGATGATATGGATTAGATATAGATATAGGTATAGATTAGATATAGATATAGATAGTCATATAGATAGGTATATGTAGATAGATGATAGATTAGATATAGATATAGATATAGATAGATGATATAGATAGACATATAGATAGATAGATAGATAGATAGATAGATATAGATGTACACCTTTGCAAAACATTGCATTTTCCACATGTGTACCAACAACACCACCTGAGTCCTGCTCCGACACCAGCTCAGGCAGCTACATCCCGCCTTGCTAATGACCTCCCCAGAATTTCTCCTGGAGGTAGGTTTTCTTTCTTACCTCTCTGCCCTAAACAGTTTCCCTTCCTTTGAAGCAAATCTAGTGGCTACAATAAATTTTTGAGTGCTGCCAACATAAGGTTCAGTTTGTGCCTCCCAGTCCCACTGCACCTTTAAGGAAATTCCTGAGTAAAGTGACTGATTTGTACAGACAGACCTCCAAATTCACATTTGGTTTAAGTGTAAAGCCCTCCATGTTTGCACCTAGAAGAATTAATCCTTGGAGGAAAGAAGGGAGAACTTCTTACGTGATTTCTTCACCATGTGAGCAAACAACACCCATTCATGTCAGTCCTACACTGTAGAGATCAGATTAGCACCTGAGGATTGACTTCAGACACCTTTAAAATATGATGTATTTTAAGGTAGAACACTGTTTTCTCTTGAAGGTGGTTTCATCTGTCACCACTGACTCCCTGGAACAAGTCCATCCTAGCCAGGTCTGGTATGAGAAAGTCTGTTCAACAGGCTTTGCACAACTTCATGGTTGATGAATAAAGAGGCAAGTGTTTGGCTACTCACACCAATGTTCATGGCTCTGGGGTTCCTGTCATGCCAGGGCTGATTGGTCAGTCACATTCCTGCCCTGGCTTAAGGCACAGTGACTGTAACATCTTTTCCTGCAATGCCTTGGAATGATGTCAAGTTTGAATAATTTCACATGACCTTCAGAAGGTAAATCTCGTTTTATTTACTTAAACACACACACAGAGCCTGGTAGAGAGCTCTTCTTTGTCAAAGAGAAATGTTTCTGGATTCCACCCTGCAAAGCAATGGAAAGAAAGACTATTCTCACCTCTGATTGCTATCACCAGCTACTGTAATTTACTACCACAGGGCAATGAGAAATGCAGGCTTGGAGCACTTGCTTGAATCATGTGGGAAGTCAGGCAACATTGGCCTTGCAATCTGTGATGCTATTCCAAATTGCATTTTAACCCCCACTCCTCTTTGATGACTTATCTCAGGAGAAAATAAAAAAGCAAGCTACAAGTGATGAATGACAAACAACAGATCACCCATCCAAGAGCTCTTTAAAGAAGAATCAGATAAAAAGGTGGAAGTGAGCTGGATAATGTTAAGGTCCTGTTTTTTACCCTGTTGTTTGATGTAGGATGGAGACAAATCTTCAAGCCAAAATGTTAAAGAGAAAGAAAGGTAATGCTTTTAATGAACATGGACACCTCTTGTGAAGGCTCTCTGTACATCATTTGTGGGTTTTCTGCAATATTAATGACTTGATGGCTATAATCAGTGCTCCCGGCTATATTCACAACAAAGAGAAGAGTGAATTTTGTTTAAAATTTCACATTTTAAGGAAAATTTTGCCAAATACTCTTTTCAAGTATGGGAGAAGGGGAAAAAAACCTCAGCATTTTTTTTCCCTTCCTGTTTATTCAACCAGTTCCCAAAATAGCTTTAGAAACTTGGTAGACACATACCTCATTATTTACTGGGTATATGGACAGCTCACATGGATTAGAAAGAAAATGTTCTCTCTCGTGTCACAGTTTGATCAAACTGCCTAGCTGCATTTTGGAGATTCTGCCCTCCATTTATTTATTTGCAGTTGGACTCCATCAAAATCGTTGGGAAAATAACCAGTGGCCTAATCCAGTACGAACGCACTATTCCTGCAGGTTTTGGTAAGACACTGAGCCTTGCAGGGTACTGGGATGTTAAAGCTCCCTCCAAGAGCCAGTTCCCTTCCTAAACACTGAGAACCCACTAAATAGCAAAGAAATCCTCTTGAAGGCATGTCCAGTTTGCTAAGAACCATAATGAATTCAGGCTGAGGAAAGGAAACTCACACTCTCCCTACACACAGAGACAATTTGACAGATAATTATTCCTGTGAGTCAGTCATGAAGTAGACTTCCTCTGATAAGAAACAAATTGCCATCATCCTTTTTAGTTGTTGTTATTCCTTCCTTAGTGTCATGACAGAAACTGCTGGGGGAGGAGGGGGAGGTCTGTGGTTGCCAGCTGTTTGAGCAAGGAGGGAGAGCCTGGTACTTTTAGATTTACAGGTATTCAAAGGCCACAGAAGTTTTTAAAAGTGAGTTCTGATGACCCCGAAATTATTGGACTTCCTACAACGGGGGGGGCCACAGGAAATGAGTTTGTCCTCCCAACACACTCACTCCCAGTCCTGTTTCCTCAGGGGAACAGCAGGTGACTTCAGGCTTCCTGATTGATATTATTTTTCTGCATTTTCACCATTAATGCCACCTGATTTTTTAGTGTCCTTACAGAAAGAGGTACAATGCACAAATCCTTAAAAGTCTTGGGATTATTACAAGCACAGACAGTCATATTGCACTCTGGATATACTGGGAAAAGTTACTTTTCCTCTCTGAAACACTGATTTTGTGGTTAACCAGATCAAATGTCTTCACAGACCAGGCAAAGACTCTACGAGATTCACTGGGTGTTGGATTCAGACCAAAGAGACTCAGGCAAAAAATTTCAAACAGCATGCAGTAATTGCTCCTCAAATTGCAATGATTTTATAAAACCTTCCCGTTATCACAGTCAATGCAACCCTCCAAGCAGGAGAGACAGGAACATATGTGGCTCAAGGTAAGAAGAAAAATTACAGCATCCCTCAGTTACTGTTTTAACCAAACACTTCCCAGTTCTCAGCCACTGGTCTCTCCATGGCATGCAAGGCCTGTGTGTCAGGGAGGGTTTTGATTGTGTAGAGTCTGATGATGCTGACAAAAGGGCTGGTGGTTCATGCACAGAAACCAGGGGGAAGGCCAGCAAGGCAGATGTCGTGGTGAGAGACTTCTGTGGAGCCAGGAGGAAGCGGCAGCTGGGAGAAGTTCCACAGTCTCTTCTTCTCGTGGGGGACATCAGCTGACCAGGTGACTGCTGGAAATACAACACAGCAGACAGGAAACAGTCCAGGAGGTTCCTGGAGTGTGTGGCAGAGTAGTTCCTGACACAGCTGGTGAGCAAGGCAACGAGAGAAGGTGGCCACTGTTGGACCTATTGCTCAGGAACAGAGAAGGGCTGGTGTGTGATGGGACAGCTGGAGGCTGTCTTGGGCTTGGTGATCACAGAAAGGTCATTTTTGATTCCCAGAGAAGTAAGGAGGGGAGCAGCAGAACTGGCACCTTGGGCTTCCAGAGGGCAGACTTTGGCCTGGTTAGGGAACTGGCTGAGAAAGTCTCTTGGGAGGGCGTCCTGAAGGACAGGAACTTCCTGGATGTTCTCCAAAGAGAAAATCCTAAAGGTGCAGGAGCAGATTTACTCCATGTGCCACAAGATGGGACAGTGGGGTAGACTGGCCTGGCTGAACAGAGACCTGTGTCTGGAACTCAGGGGAAAAAAGGAGAGCTTATGGCCTTGGATTAAGGATCAGGTGACTGAGGAGGACAGCCAGGATGTTGTGAGGTTAAGCAGGAAGAAGATTAGAAGGTCCAAAGCCCAACTGGAACTTAATCTGGCTGCTGACAATGTAATTATTTTTATAAATTCAACAGCAACAAAAGGAGAGCTAAGGAGAGTCTCCATCCTTTATTGGATGCAGGGGGAAACACAGTGACAAAGGATGAGGGAAAGGCTGAGGCATTTTATGCCTTTATTTGCATCAGTCTTTAACAGTAAAATTGGCTGTTCTCAGGGTACCCAGTCCCCTGAGCTGCAAGACAGGGATGGTAGCAGAAGGGGAAATGGTTAATGGTTCCAAGGGGAAATGGTTAATGACCTGCTACACCACTGAGGCACACACAGAGGTCCATGGGGCCAGGTGGGATCCACCCAGGGGTGCTGAGGGAGCTGGCACAGAGCTCGCTGAGCCACTTCCAACCAGCAGTCCAGGCAAACTGGGGAGGTCCCAGTTAACTGGAGGTTGGCAAATGTGACACACATCTACAGCAATGGTCAGAAGGAGGATCCAGGGAATTACAGGCCCGTCACCTGCCCTCGGTGCCAGGGAGGTCCTGGAGCAGGTCACCTTGAGTGCCACCAGCAGCAGGTACAGGACAACCAGGGGCTCAGGCCCAGCCAGCCTGGGTTTAGGAGAGGCAGGTCCTGCCTGACCGACCTGAGCTCCTCCTGTGAGCTGCTCAAGGCTGAGGGAAAGGCTGGCGATGTGGCTACTGCACTTTACAGAGCCTTTGACACCTTCCCCCACAGCCTCTCCTGGAGAAACTGGCTGCTCGTGGACGGGGCCCTGTTCTCTGGGTGCAGAACTGGCTGATGGCAGGGCCGGGGAGTGCTGGGGAACGGAGGGACATCCAGCTGGGGCTGGGCACCAGTGGGCTTCCCATGGGATCGGTACTGGGGCCAGGCCTGTTTAACATCCTCATCAAAGGCCTGGATGAGGGGATCGAGGCCCCTCAGTCGGCGTCGGACAGCACCGAGCTGGGTGGGAGTGTGGATCTGCTGGGGGGCAGGAGGGCTCTGCAGAGGGGCTGGACAGGCTGGATCCATGGGATGAGGCCAGTGGGGTGAGGTACAGCCAGGGGAAGTGCTGGGTCCTGCCCTCGGGTCCCTTCAGCCCCCTGCAGCTCCAGGCTGGGGAAAAGTGGCTGGAAAGCTGGGAAAGGCCCTGGGGGTGCTGGTGACAGCAGCTGGACACGAGCCCAGGGGTGCCCAGGTGGCCAAGGAGGCCCCTGGGCTGTCCCAGCCATGGTGTGGCAGCAGGACCAGGGCAGTGACCGTCCCTGTGCTGGGCACTGCTGAGGGACCACCTCGAGTGCTGGGGCAGCTCTGGGTCCCTCATGGCAAGGAATTGAGGGGCTGGAGCGTGTCCAGAGAAGGGAACGGAGCTGGGGAAGGGTCTGGAGCCCCAGGAGCAGCTGAGGGAGCTGGGAAAGGGGCTCAGCCTGGAGAAAAGGAGGCTCAGAGGGGACCTTGTGGCTCTGCACAGCTCCCTGACAGGAGGGGGCAGCCGGAGGGAGGTCAGGCTCTGCTTCCAAGTAATAAGCAACAGGATGAGAAGAAACAGCCTCAAGTCGTACCAGGACAGGTTTAGTTTGAATACCAGGAAAAATTTATTCACTGAAAGGGTTGTCAAGCACTGGAACACGCTGCCCAGGGAAGTATTTGAATCACTGTCCCTTGAGATATTTAAAAGACGTGTATATACATCACTAAGGGACAAGGTTTAGTGGTGGGTTTGGCAGTGCTGGGCTAATGGTCGGGCTCAATGATCCTAAATTACTGAATTCCCGCTCAAATTGCTCTATCATTGTATTCTATGATTCTAAGCACCGAATCATTGAAGATGAGCATCATGTTAGGAATGCAAAGCACTTAATAAAATAAAGGCTAGCATCTCCGAAATACAAAAAACACTAACATTTGATTACCTGGGAAGACACTCCGGGGAAAAATTCATGACCATTAAAATAGTTTTCGAATTACATACAGTACGATGTAAGCATTCAAAACTAGATACAAACAGTGCAAAATGGATTTTTCTAAAAGAGCATCCAATGGTGAATTTAGGGATACTTGCAGTGGGGTCAGATTGTCCTTTGCTCTGAGTGTGCTACAGCTGTTTACACCCAAGAAAAACAGGTCAAAGCTCTCATCAGATGGAGCAGGGTTGGCTCTTTGTCTGCTTTCCATTGCCGCAAATTAAGACGCAAGATATTAGAAATAATTGCAGACAAGAGGGAGAAAGGCCTCCAGCTCTATTCCTTTCGCATTGCAGCAAAACAAGAGGCTTTTGGGAAAGAACAAAAATTGTTTAAAGGTCTGTAGTAAACACTGAGCAGAAAATTGAGGTCTGATGAGACTGTTTGTACATTTACTCCATGTGGTCACTTGAGACTGATTTGAGCACTGCAGACAGCAAGACATACAGATTTACAGCCAGGCTACTCTCTCTTGCCAGGTAAGTCCTTCAAATTGCTGCATGGCTCCTCCTGACTCAACAGCAAGAGGCAGAGATTACGATCAGAGAAGAGAGCTACACAAATAATCACAGGCATTATTCAGAGAATCAGGCATTTAGACCTTGAACTGAAGGCCCACCAAGCTCACCAGGAGAATTCCCACTCTTTCCGGTGGGCTCTGCATCTGACACTAATCCAGTGAAGTTCAGGGTGGGATTTCCTCTCTCCAGACACACACTTAATAGATCCCATTTTAATTTCATCACAGAGGAGCAGATAAAAACCTGCTTTCAAACAGTTATGCTGATGACAGAGGGTTAGAATGTGTGTCCTGAAATCATTTAAATATTGTCATTCCTAACTTTTATTTATCATCAGAGCATTTTTCCAGACTCCATATTAAAATTTGCAAAGTGGAAGAGAGCAAGGAGGAAGGAAGGTCATCCAGCCATTGCCTCTATAACCCATCATCACTGCTGGTGGCCTCTCCTAGATAGCCCCAGTGGAGCCAAGCCTCACCCAAGGGTCTTTCTGGCTCCTCCTGGCAGGAGAGAAGAGAGAGAAATTGCTTCATCTGATCTTCATGGTCAGAGGGAGCTGCTTCAGATGAGTTTTATAACCTTCATCCTCAGGCAGGAGCAAGAAAAAGGAGCTCTAAGCCATCCTCTTGATGAAGAACAGTTTTCTCCTCGTTTCATGCAGGTCCAACCTGCTGTATCCCCCCTCTGCTCACTCCACACCTGTTCACACATTTTCTCCTTGGCATGCTGTAATAATGCAATGCACATCGGAGCAGGGATATATCCTTCACCTTCTGGCTTGGTCCCACTGGAGGGACCTGGCATTTCCAGGTGATGCTGTCTCAGCCTAGATCATTGAGCGAGGAATTTCAGCTCAGACATATGACAGAATATGACTAACGTGAGGCAGAGAGTGAGCAGGCTCTGTCAACAAAACACCAACAGCCACATTCACAAACACACTCTGATGTGTGCGTGTGTGTTTGCGTTTCAGAGAATACCTGCTGTGACTGCATGCTGCTATTTTTCCCACTTACTAACCCAGAAGAGATGATTACGAGGCAAAATGAAAAAAAAAAAAAAAATTAAACTTTCCACAAGATGACAACATTTCAGTGCTTTAGCAAAGGCCTCGAAGATGTTTTCCAGAGCTGGTGTTCCATGTACCCTCTAGCCCGACCTAACCCCCTGTGAAAGCCACCAGAATCCCATTCATTCATTTCCATGAACACAATTTAGGCCCCATGTGTGTGAGTAATCAACATTAATCCCATCCTCTGTGTGCTCACTTGCATGCTCAAAATGAGCAGTCAAACAGGTGAAAACGGCAGCAGTGTCACACCTTCAGCCCAGCACTAAAACCAGGATCCAGTGGGCATGAATTTGGGTGGGATAAAGGGATAGAAGCACTGGCTCTGCACCTGCAGGAAGGCGTGGCTCAGTGTTTGTGAGGCTGCCAGCAAGCTGAGCGCTGCCACCACCCCCCAAAAGTGTCACACAGGGGGTATGACCAGCACTGCCACTTCCACAGAGGGTGTGACAGCACTGGCAGCCAAGGGTGAATTAAACAGAGGGTCCCATTTGGAGACACTCAGCGACGGATCACCCAATGACAGTGAACCAGAGGGAAGCGTCAGGATCCAAAAAAACACCAAGGAACACTGTAGGGGAAATAGGGGACAAATCAGAATGCAAGAAAAGGCATTGCCTCAAATGCACATGCTGCTTTATACCCATGAGGAGTTTTATCCAGGTCGGCGCCAGGGGATGACACCAACCATTGTGTCATTGGTACATTTGGGATAATGCTTCCCACTGCAGCTAAACCAGCTTGTCCAGGGAAAGTCTATCAATTTAAACCTGCCTAGGATCCAGCCAGAGCTGTCATTTCCCACCTGTGCTAAATAACTACTCGTGTATATTCATGAAGAGTGGTCTTATTACTAAGAATACACCTAATGTGTATTGCAGTGTAACAGGAGACAACTTACAACAGGCCTATTAAAGGAAATCGCAGAGATCACAGAATTGACACATTCTGTTTAAAGGCAGCCACACTTACACTTGATTGCACAACCAGAGACAAGTTTGTTATGTTCCTCACCTTTCATGAACACTCATATTTACTAGCTTAAAATGCAAGATAAAAGCCAGACAAGCTTTGGCAAAGGAATGGGGGACAATATCAAGTGATAAGCTAGGCATATTTATAGGTGTAAACAGATCTAGAAAAGGAAGCGTTAGATATAATAAGCACTCAATGATGTGGGGCAAACACTGAGACTTGAAAGAAAGAAATATCCAACAACTTGTAACATCAAAACCAGCAATTGCAGGTCTTAGCAGGCAAATGAAATATGAACAACAAATAAGTATGCATAAGAAGCGAAAAACCACAATAAATACTTTGATCATTGCTACAGAATGAGTGTTTTACAACAAAACAATGCGAAATTGATTGTGTAATTGTTCATAAATGCTGGTTATTTTGAGAGTAAGTATGGTTTCTCTAGCTCATACCAAGGATGCCATGCTGCATTTCAGCTGAACTTGTAATTTTGGAAAAGTGAGGCAAGGTATCAAGGAAGCAGGCAGAAGGAATACTGAATTGTTTGCAGTGAATTAAAGCCAGAGGTTTAGGTGACATAATACATCCAGAATTTAAAACCAAACAAAAAAACCCCAAACAAACCAACAAAAAAAAACAAACAAAAAAGACAACAAGCAAACAAACAAAAACAAAACAGAAAAACCAACCAAGTAAACAANAAAAAAAAAAAAAAAAAAAAAAAAAAAAAAAAAAAAAAAAAAAAAAAAAAAAAAATTGAAAGCCAAAGAAGCATCCTTGCATGTTTCCACATGAAGGCTGTGTTTAGGAGAAATGGCTTATGAACTCAAAATGAATTATATAAGGCAGTTATGTGGTTTTTGTTTAAAAAAAAAGAAATAGAGGAGACAAAGAGACATAATAAAAAAGGAACACAGACTGGAGCATGTTAACGTCAGCAGTAGAGACAGCCTGGGAAACTATTTTAAGAGATCAAGAGGAAAAATATTTAGAAAAGTATGAGCTGACTAAGAACAGGCGATGTGAATATCTAGAAATGGAGATCAAGTCTCCCCTGTTGGAATTCACTAGGAATGATGCCTCTCAGGTCCAACAGCATTGCACATTTGGAACAGCAGGAAGGTCTGCTGTCATCTCCACAGAAACTCCTACACACCCCTGGACCCCTTTATGGCTTTTTTGTGTCCCACACAGAACCCACTATTACAGAGCTCCTGCAGGACAGAAATCATGCCGTGAAGAGCTTGATTCTGTGGCTAGAAAATCCCTTCTGAATTAAACCCAGAGAGCAAGAGGAATCTGCTTCAGAATGCCTTAATGCTCTTTGATGCACAGCCAAAGATCATTCTCCTCTTCATATTTCCAGCACATTTAGCTGTAGCCTGTTCAGTTCTGCATTTTTCACATAAGTGGCCATTGTCAGTGCAGGAGGAGCTGTGATCATTCCTGTTCAGACTGGGGTGGCAGGACTGAAGGAGAAGCATATCTAGTGCAGGGAGAAAGAGAGTAAATGCTTCATTTGCTGGCCAGCAGATATCTGAGGAGCTGATAGCTAAGAAGGCCACCCCGTCCTTCTCAGATGAGAGTGAACCATTAAATCAATGCAGCTCTGTTTATTTCAGCTCTGCCATGCCCAGTTAGGGAGCAAAGACATGGCAAGAGAGTGGCACAAATAGACCGGGATAGGGAGCATGCATTAGCTAACACCAGCTGGGGATCTCGTCTGGTGATAAATCAGGGTAATGCTGCCTGGGACGTTTACAAGCTGAGGGTGCAAGACAATTTGGAGATCACTCCAAGATGTTATTTTTGATCACTTTCTTCTGCTGAAATAGATGGAAGTCAATATGATAGCACTGGAGCAGATTACAATGTCCACCGCCAGAAGCTATTAAAAAATTACGAATAAAGCAACTCAGAAAAGTTTGACATATTGTTGAGCAGGAGCCTGGCAGGGAGAAATATTTCTCTGCTCCATTACAGGACCAGTGAGAAGGAAATGTCACCAAAGTATAGATACTGCCACTCAGTAAATCCCATCTTCTTCTCACATGTGGGTCCTAATAGCGGCAATGGTCGCATCAGGATAGGGAAGGTAGCACAGGAGGAATGGCAGGGCTGGAATCAGCCACTCTGGCTACTGAGGGATGCCTCAGTGGTGCAGCACACTGTGCCAGCTGCCTCTTGGAGACCATGCACAGAGAAACCAGACCCGGGATTCCACGTGGCCTCTTTCTTTCTCCAGAACTTGTCATTTTAGAAGGGAATGCAAGCCCGAACCCAGGAACTTCCAAACACTCTCTCAAACACCCTGTAAAGCTCAATAGATGCAGCATTGCTGCAGAAAACTTCAAGCCAGTCACTACTTTGTAACCCTCTACCCCATGTTCCTCTTATCTCCACTTTCCTCAGATGGTCAGTCCTGAACTTTTCACCACCCGATCCGCTGACGGCCTTTCTTACATCCCTCAAAACAAATGTATCAAATTCCCAGCAGCTGGAACATGTTTGCATTTGACGGAGACTCTGCAGCCCACCCGAGTCAAGCCAGAATGGTGCACCCTTCTTGGGGATGAAAAGGATTAGGGAACAGGGCCTGATGCTGGTGTGAGCCCCCTGTGTGCAGAAAAAGCAGGGGGAGGAGAGATGATGCTCTCGTGGAGAACAAGGACAGGTGGGGTCTGTATACCCATGCTGCCATCTCAGATGCCTGTGGAGAAGAAACAATAAATACTAGATAAAGTGCTTTAAGGGTTAAGAACTTCAAGGGGATAGCCTGCACAGTCTCAAAGAAGAGATAATAAAGAGCCTGTAACACTAGATCCAGCCTCTATGTAAAGATAATCTACTCGATGGAGGCTTAATCCTAGCAAGGGCTCTATAAAGTCTGGGAAAAAAGGGGGTATAGTGTGAACCCTGAATAGTCTAATTGATCCCAAAAGTAGAGTTCCTTTTTATATGTAAATATCCCATCTCCCTTCAACCTCTTGATCATCCAGGGTCTTACCAAGGAGTTCCTGAAAAGACATCTGTTGTCAGGAGAAAAACCAACCCCTGGTTTAAAGCTCTTGTCTCTCACCTAAGGTTTCAAGCTGTGAGTTCTTTCATGTCACTTTAGTCTCAGAAGCTCATGGATATCCTCTTGTACAGGTGACTTGGGCACAGCACAGACAAGAGGGTCTCTGGCCATCACTCTGTGGCCATGGCAGGCACAGTGGCTCCAGAGCCAAAGCTGAAGAGCACTAGCGAACTCATGGGTTTGCTTCAGGAATTTTGTGACTTTTGAGCACTTTCTTCTGCCTGAAGAAAGAGAATTCTGTGGCAGAAGCCATTTTAAATGAAGGTATCATACCCTTGCTTTGGCAGAAGCCATCTGTGTTGCACGACCAAGAAGAATTACCTGAGATCCAAGCAGACAGGGTGCCGGAAACCAGCATAATCCATCTTCCTGTCCTCACAGCTTTGGTGTTTTGGTGAATGCAAGAAAAAGCACAAAAGACTGCTGCTGGAGGAGGGTGAAACACTAAGCCCATGAGAACTTCCTCTTGGACACTCCTGCTCCGAGGGGTGATGAACCACCAGGGTCACCCGGCCTTCAAACACCACCGCCATCACCAGAGAAGCAGCAAGGTCACAGTTAATGGTGATGGTGATGCCTCCTCAGCCCGTCTCCCCTGGTTAAGAAGTATGGGCAGATGGGTCACAGGATGTGCAGGCAGCCACAAAGCACCTGGAATTTTCTGCTTCAGCTGCCTCTTGGCACGGAGAGGGGAGGGGATGCCGTTCCCTGCCTAATGCTAATCGCACAGACACTGATGGGAATAGGTTAGGGATTCTCTGGTCCCCCCAAGTAAGCTCCCCTTCTGGGAGACTTCTGCCTTGGACTTGCTGACAGCCACAAAGCCCTGCTCCTCCTGAGGAGAGAGGAGGTGTGAAGACAGCTTTTAATCTTCAGGGTGCCAGGAAGGGCAGTTGGAAAAGGATGGGATGTGAAGGGTTTCTCGCCACAGGGGAAGCGTTCCAGTGGTTTCCTCTCTTCCTTTTTGCTTCTGCTCACTTGTCAGCTGGTTTTGCTTTCTATGTTATGCTGGAGGAAGGGGTGAGTTTGAGGAAATTAGAAGTTCCAGAGGACTATCTGGAAGCCAGAGTAAGAGCCAGTCCCCTTCTGCACTCACTGTCTGCATAGCAGAAGGCAACAGAAATCAGCAGTTGAATACATCACAGTCTGATCTAAAGCTCACTGAAGATCACTGACATTAATTAGACTTCTGCCTTTCTTCCTTCCAACAACTAAGATGCCAAAGCAGAGGAAAACTGTCTAGAAATAGATGACTTTGCCATTCTATGGGAACAGCAAAACAGCAAAGGCAGCAGATATGACTGACCAAATGGTCTCTGCTTGTTCTGCAGAGGTCTCGCAACATATCCCTCTTACTTGCATTCTAGATGTATGTTTTTCTACAAATTGCATTGTTATCCTGTGTTTTCTTCACTGAAAAATTTCCTTCAGTCAGATGAAAATAAAATCAATGCTCTAGCTGATGCTTGGAATGATGTGGCCCCAACACACAAACACACACATCTGTTGTCAGAAGTCTTCTGCCTTTTCTTTTCCTTTCTTTTAATACAAGTCTGGAATCCACTGAGTGTTCTTCAAGTCTAAGCTCCAAACATTTCAAACAGCACAAAAGGTATGACAAGATGAAAGAAAATGTCCACAAATAGACAGCTAGACAACTAGTTAGCAGCTGTCTGCTTTTCTTCAGGTTTTTTTTTTATATGTGTGTTTTTTGTTGGGTTTGGTTTTTTGCTGGTTTTTTTTTCCCCCTGCAGGGAAAAAAAAAAAACCAAAATCTAACTTTATTTTTCAATCTTGAAGGAACTGACTGCAGATTCTTTTGTTCTGGCAAGAATCCAACCCTGTTTAGCACTAGAAGTGGGGGAGGAGGTGAACTCCTTATGATGCCATGTGTAACCTTGAACCTGAGAAATGTCTAACACAGTACATGTACAGTTGCAGCAGTTTAAATGGCATTGATCTCTTTCAACTTTTGTATTGTACTGATCACAACTTAATGAGGTTTTGGTGTTCTATCAAGTCAGGGTATTTATGCAGAAAGAGGAACCAAAAAGAGCAGGTTTTGATAAAAAATGTGTACGGGCTTTTGGGACCTGGTTTAAATATTTCAGATCTTGAGCAAGCATGGAGCCTGCAGTTGAAGTTATTTATCTTCTCCCCAGACAAATCTGGCTGGGGGGAGGGGTGGCAGTGCTCAAATGCTTGATTTTAATTACTGTTGTTGTTTGCAAGTATTTTTCTTCTGTCATTTCTGTTCTCCTTCTCCCCCTAAACAGATGATCAGCAGACAACATGGACTCCTGTCTAACTTGCAGATTTAATTTGGAAACCTGAGCATCCAACGCAAATATGAAACACAAGCTGCAGTTGGAGTCTCCTCCAAATCTTTGCCGCTCGCTCGGAGAATTCACTCGCTCCCTTTGTGAGGCTTAGTGTGAGGCTGAAAAACTTTCCCTTCTCACCTCCTTCTGGGTCTCTTTGTGTGTCCATAAATGAATGTGTGTGTGTGTGTGCACGCACAGGAGTCAGCATGCCAGACGGCATTCCACAGCAGAAGGTAATTTCTCCTTCCTCCCTTTATTTGCACGTTTAGCATGAGCTGCATTCCTCCAGTACCTGCTGAAAGAGTGGTGTTGTCAAAGGCTGGGCTAGAGGAGATGTGTGGACGAAACCTCCCTTGTCTGGATAGATCATACATAACCAGACACAGCAGAGTTTCCATCCCACTGAAATAAATTTGTATGGCAACACTTAACTCTGCAGCTCTTTCCATTGACAGCTTCCAAGACATTTTGCTTTTTTTTCCCCCTTCCCACCCAGTCTCTCCCCTGCGCTTTCAGATCATAAGTTCTTCAAGACAAGAGCATTTATTACTGTGTTTGTACAGCAGCTGCTACATTGGTTTTAGTAGAATGGTGATCTCAATTAGCATTTCAACCAGCTCTCACACAAATAACAGATGAACGCATCAGGTTAACCCCAGATTTGGGTGGCTGACAGAGGTGTTCCAGACTTCTCCAAATGAAACTTGGGGCAGTGCTGGCCAGAGAGGCCACGTGGTTTTGCATCTCACTTGAACACTGGGACACATTCTCCTACACACAGACAAACCTGAATCCTAAGCTAGGGCTGCAGGTGGTAGTGTGGGTTTGCAGTACACACCTTGACCCATCCCAGATGAGCATGTTGCCATATCTAGCAGGGAGACCACCTGAAATTTGGACAGTAGCTTTTCTCATTTGGCTACAGATCTTGTGTTCAACTCTTTCACCCTGCCTCAGCCCAAAAGCTGTTGGGATTTTACTCCAGTGGCCCTGTATAAATCTAATCAGTCTTAACAACTAGCGACATCTCTCTCCGGAGGAAGAGTAATGATCAGGTTCAGGTTATGGTTGTTACTACAAGATTGAACAGTGGAGAAAACTCAAAAAGGCAACTCCTTAAGAGTGGTAAATTCTTGCAGTCAAGCTGAAGGGAACTGCCACCTCATCCCTTGTTGGAAACACCAAAACCTCAAACCCCTTGAGTGGGTGAGGATTGTCTAAAATAGAAAAAGGCAGAAAACACAACTTTCATTAGGCAGGGGCTCCATTTGTGCTTGCCAAGGTACCCCTGCAAATATTCACCTGATTGAAGGGTGCCTGAGGCTCCTACTCCCAGGTGAAGCCCTTAGGGTATGAACAAGACACACCAACAGCAGCTGAAGGCCCTTTTTCTTTTGCTTATTGCAGTTCTTGAGCTAGAGCTCGTAGAGACAAGGAGGTCATAGTATATACAAAGGAAAGCACAAGCTCAAGGCGAAGCCTGTTACAGAAGTGGGGCTCACAAGCACAGATGGGGCTAGAGGTGGGTTCAAAACAAAAAAAAGAGGCTTAGTCCCTGGCCTTCTCACCAGTGTAAGGAAGCACAGCCTCGTGGGACACTACTCCAGCATCTTCCTAGCACTGCTTAAGCACAAGTGATTGCATCAGCCGTGGAGGAGTGGGGAATCGGGCCATGAGCTAGCACAAGGTTAAAAGGACTGTGCAAACAAAAACTCGCTTTCAGCACAAAGGACATCACAGTTCAAGGCCAGAAGCTTCTCTCTGTTGTTCTGGAACTAATTTCAAACATGAATCAGAAGTCTAACATGGAGAGGTTACTGTCAATAACCCCTTCCTGAGAGTGCCTTGTTTAATGAGATGTTTAACAGGGTGATATGAGAATGAATTCATAAGCAAGTGAGGGAAAAGGTCCATTGCTTTCTTTTCCTCAGCAAGGAAGGAACAAAGGAAAAAAAGGGGACTGAACAGATACCAAAGGAGAAGAATAGAGAAAATGGACAACAAGTGAAAGAGAAATAAATTACATGAACGTGCACACAATAACAAAACACTTTACCCAAAATCAGCGGCTCACCAAGTGGAAGATGACCATGCTAATAATGAAAACCCTTGGTAAATTCTTGCAGGCAAGGGGGAAGGATTTAGGACCCCAGCCCTGGGGGAGCTCAGTGTGCAACTGCAAGGCTTGGAAAGTCGCTTTCTCCACGGCAGCCCAGCCAGCCAGCAGACCTCAGCAGAGAGGACTGGGATGACCATTGTAAATCACCCTGTAAAGCAGGATCATCTGTACAATTTTTAAGCCTGCAGAGCAGAGCAAAATCTCAGCAATTTCAAGCCACCAAAACATTTCTTCACAGTAGTCCCTTTTCAATCCTGTCATCATCAACACATGGTAAACGAGACGGTTCAAAATCTCAGGCCTGGATCTTGTACAGATGTTTGCTATCTGTTTCCTGTCAAGGCTCCCACTGATACCAAGGAACGAGGAGCTCAAATACCTCTGTGGAGCTGAGCCTTGGAGTGAAAGACAAATACGTGGGAAGGATAAAGGCACAGAGAGAGCTGTTTCACAGCCTCCAGGCGGCTCTAAATTAGATGAAGGCACTGCTCCAACTCCAAGCCAGACCTTGGAGATGCTTCAGCAGCCCACATCTGTGCTACAGAGCTTCACTGAGGACATTCACAGTGAGCTCCCAAGGAAAGACCCAGTGTTCATGCAAAACACAAGTTGCCTCAGAGAGTCAGGGCACAGGGTCTGAAATTTTCCCCATTTTTTTTTTCCTGCAGGGGTGTCTGTTCACAGAGCCGGTACAAAGAAGCCTCCTAGGCATGGAAGGCTCACTGCTTTGTGTAGGCATGAAAGGAAGGAGGAAACAGGACACTCCAGGTATTTATTTTAAAAGTCTATCATGCATTTGGATGGCTGCTGGTGCCAAAACTAATCATGCTAGTGGAAGAGGTACAGAGGCAGAACAAGCAAAGTACGGAGAGCAAGTAAAAGGGAAGGAGCTTGGCATGACAAGCAGAAAAGGTAACTCTACAGATCAGAGGGTTTTCAATGCGTTGCACATGCTGCAACCTTTTAAACAGCATATTATGGCTCCTGAAACATTTTAAACAATATAGCATGGCTCAAAGGTTTAAAAATATGGCGTGGCATCTCCAGCGTATAACTCTGCTGGAGCCAGATAGTGCATGCTGCCCTCTCAAATTGAGAGGAAGAGAATTAAATATAAAGAGGAAACAAAATGCTCATTTTAATCACCCATTGCCCTCTGAGGATCTTTTTTCTGTCCCCTTTGTAGTGTAATGCAGAGTAACAGGCAATTGCCATATCCCCAGCTGATAGTTAAGGAGCCCAGGATCCCAGTGTTATAAACTCCCTATTTTCTCCAGCCTCTTTCACAGATGCATCTTCCTATAGGGTGACAATTGCATCAGTGCCATTACCTTTGGATAGAAAAGCCTGCAAAGTGAAATCATAGGTAGCCAAAGGCAACATAAGCAGCTGTTCTCATTACTTATGGAATATATGGAGTTTGTGTGTGGAGAAATTACAGAGGTGGAAAGGGCTGACTAATGAAAGTGCAGGAGAGAGGAGCACAAGAGGCGTTTGCCTCAGGGTGAGGAAGTATGGCATTACCTGAATCACACTGCACTCGGAAATCATCCCTCCCTGCTATTTGGTGTCCTTCAAGAAATGAATCCCACCCACAAGGCATTTAATGGACTCTTGCAAGGGGCTTCATTAACTGAGGTTTCAAGACATCTAAAATACTTTGTGCAGGCCCAGGTAAGTGAAGGGATTAAATTATACTTTACTTCGCTAAGCTATCTTTTACCCAAGTATGTTCCCAAGTAAACTGTCTTTTACCCAAGCCATCTTTTTACCCAGGTAGAAATTGCAATGGGTGCAAACTGCAAACTGCACTGCTTTGGGAGGAAGGGGAAAAAAAGGAGGTAATCACAACAAATTATACTTTTTCAAGTTATCATCATCTTGCTCTGTCTCTGTCAAATTGTTCCTCAAACACAGCAGTCTGTGAAGCCACCTGATTCCTCTGCTTGCCTTTTTTTTTTTTTCTTCCTCTCTTTACTATTTATACCTCTTGGATAAAATGTGCACTTTTGCATATCTCAGCCATTTCAAGGGCTGAGATGATGAACTGCACTGTTTAGTCCTTTCCATCACAGTGTCACTAGTGGTCATGTCCCTGATTATCTCTAAGGACAATGCATTCAATAATAGATTCAATCCAAATCTGTCTATAATTATGATCAAGGATGATATACTAAGTTATATATGTGAAGGAATGGTTCATTTTTCAAGCCCACATGTTGTTTTCCAAATTCTTTGTACCTACAACATAACCTTGGTCTGCAACCTCACCAAACAGTGAATGTGACTTTTCACTAAAACTGATTTCAGCTATCTTTGAAAGAAAAATAAAAAAAAAAAATAAAAGAACAAACCATCCTTACACACGCAAACACTTCACACACTTTAACTATTTTTTCTACTTTTGCAGTTTTGGGGATGTTGGTTTTCTCCTGGGCTTTAGACAAAACAAATTCAGTTCCCTGTAAAGCTCACTCAGTGTCTGGTGTGGGCTTTTGGGTGGTGAAAGGAAAAGAGAAGTCTGCTCTGAAAAGAAAACCCTGCTCTGTTGGCTCGGTCTGCGCTCAGGACTACTCCAGTGCATTTAGGAAGGCAGGTAGAGCTCTGTTATTTCTTGCTTGGACCTTTAAAATTTCTCCTCTGCTCCTTGCCTCTGCTGGGAGCAATTTCACTGCAATTACTGAAACGAAGCCCCTGAATTCCACTCTGTAGCTATTCACATGACCCTCAGTGTTTTGGACTCGATTTTTCTCCCGTTTTCTCCACAACAGGAAGAGTCGTGAGGAAATTTTCCCCAGTCAGTGGCTTCAGGTTTCTATTAAAAACTTTTGCTACTTGTAACACTTCTCGAAACCTTTAAAAAACAAACCTACCATTGGAATTATTCAATCAAATGGTATTAAAAGCACAGATTATGCTTTAGAAACCACTTACAAAGAAGGTTTTTACAGATCAGTGAGGACGCTAGCGAGGAGGGGCCCCTGATATGAATGGAAACGTTTGTTTCAATCCTCATTTATCTTAAGGCCCGGGTGCTTTCTGGACAGTGAAACATTCTTCTCCTCCCTGCACTTGGAAAAGTGAGGATCAAGTTGCGAGAGAGTGCCCTTGAATGCTCAAGTAAGGAATTCGCTAAGTGGCCTCCTCAGCCAGCACAGCTCCCCACGTTAACGGTGGCTTCTTAATTCCCTCTGCCCTCAGCTGCGGGATTACCCATCCTTTACCCATCCTTTCTTATCACAAGGCATCACCGCCAGCTGAGCCCCCACGGTCGCGTCCACCCACAAAACCACGACCACTTCTCGCATTAAAAATGTTTGCCATTTTTCCACCACCCTGAAATTTTAACCAAGCCTCGATAAGGATGTAAAAAAAAAAAAAACAAAACCCACAGTTTGGTAAAGGTCCCAGTGTTCTTAGTTTTTCCAGGGCTGCTCAGGGGTCTCTGTAACTGCATGTGTGCACGGGGCTGCTCCAGCCTGCCTGGATTCCACACACCCCTGCAGTATAAACATTAATTAAATGTAATACTGAGTTACTAATTGTCACTGGGGCCACCAGTCACATTGGTCTGGAACCCACCTCCATCTAAGGAAAGCACTAGAAAATATTGGAATGTTTTGGTCTTCTTACAAACAAGCATTAGATGGGTTAAATCTACTTCAGCCTCATTAATATATTCGGTGCAGATGTGGGGTCCCACTAAATCCCTTCCAAAATCAGCAGTGGAGCTCTTTGACAGAAGCAGAGCCCAGCCCTTGGTGAGGCAGTGGCCTCCACAACTGTATCAGAAACCAGATTTGCAGCCCTGTTCTCAAACCCAACTTATGTTGATGATTGTGAAATTTTGGCCAGAGCAAGGATCACAGTGTTTGTCCTGCAACTTGCACAGCTAGCTTGAAGCTTTACTTCTTCCTGCCATCCAAAGCTTCTTGGGATTAGTCAGGACTGATATTGATGTATGAACATCTTAAAAGGACTGTACATAGCTTCCAGGCTGAAGACTAAACATTGCTGCGTAAAACAGAATTTGGCAGTCATTCTATAGGATGAACCTAATCAGAGCAGACAGATTACAATACATGGTAAAGGCATGGAGTTGAAAAGAAAAAAGGATTTGCTCTGCAGTATTGCATAATACATTCTGGAGAAACTAGAAAACCTTTCAGAGCAGCTGGGACAGAGGGAAATGAACCATTTGTTCCCAAGTGAAATAAACAAAAGGAGGAAATGCTCCAAACTGTCTCCAAACTAGGAAAGGAATGGTGGTGAGAAAAGTGACCAGAGCCTGAACCAAGCTTTTCACATTGTCCAGTTCCTGACAGTAGCTGTGTTTCAAGTGCACAGGCACATATCTCCTCGTCCCCTGGTCAGTCCCGGTGAGCCACAGACCTCTGCAAGGGAATGCAGCCTTTGGCAGACATCACTGGATGCCTGCAGTGCAGCCAACACAGCTGCTCTGTTTTTGAGTCCTGGTACATCATCTGATGAAGGAAAAAAATCAAAGCAACCCCTTCTTGCTCCAAATCACCTGCACTGCTCTGGATGGGACCAAGAAAACATCCCAGACACCTGAGATGAGCTTGGCAGAGCAAGGTGATTTTCAGTACAGAAACCCACACAACAAAGTTCAGACAGAGTGGAAAGACCTGCAGCTCAGAAGAAGGACAGAACTCCGTACAGCATTGATTGTGAAACATTCCACACAGTCAGTCATCTCTTCCTTGCTTATGTTTTTTGTCACTAAAACGTAATTGTTGGATTTTATTTTTGTAGATGACAACAAACTCCACCAAGAAAGAGAGCACAAAACTGACTCCTGGTACCTGCTTGACTAGAGTGTGACTTCTTCACACCATCCCTCTCCTTTTAAGACTTGAAGTTAGGGACCACTCTGACATTTTAAGTCATGCAAGGAAACTGCTAACTTGAACTTGAGAACCTGAAAGAAATCCAAACAACCCCCTTGTCCAGGCTTGTTGCCTTTATAGAGCATCTCTCAATATTTTATATTTCTGACTTAATGCCAGGACTCCTTTCCCTTTTAAAACAGAACCAAAACAAGGTTCTTGTTTAAGTAATAGCACTGTGAGTCAGTCTGCAACTCTAATCATGTCGCCTTTCTGGGGAAATCTTACTGAAAACTTAGGAGATAAATTGTCCATTCTTTTATACAGTCTTGTATTCACAGACAGTGAATTGAGGCAGATGGACAATTGTGGCGATCAACCCATGCATTCTGATTCTCATTTATTCAGTCCCCTTCTCAGTGCAGACTGGAAAAGCTCAGTTCTCAAGGTGAGCAGCTAAACCACTGGGCATGCCCTGGGGGACACGTCAGGAGCATTTGTGAGTGACTGCATGCAATAACATCACCTACTCTCTCTTGGAAATGAACTCAACTCAATCAGATCTTTCTCTTGCATACTTCTGATCAGCAGGCTGCTCCAGAACGTCCTTCAAGTCCTTAAGCATCTTCACCTAATTTCCAGAGGAAAAAGAAAATCTCTACAGTGAGAATGTAACAATTTCTTCCTGTCTCGGTTCCGTTCCTTATTAAAAAATTGTGTCTCCCAGCCATCCCACTCACCTTGCTGTACTTATAATTCAGCAGTTGTGTTCCCTCTTTTGTGTCATCCCACTAGGATGAACAGATTTAGCTTCTGAAGTTTCTGGATTTAAAATAAACTGCATGTCCAGAGCCGTACACAGGTGTCTACAGGTGTGTTCTCACTACTTACTGGTTCTGCAAGACTAAACTGCTGGGAGTGCATCTTCTCATGAGTCCTAAAGCACACATGAGGACTCTCTTTAGCCCCTGGTTATTCTGCTACAGTTTACTGAACTGGGACTTGCACTTCACCTGTGCCTTTGCCAAGGCGACGGAAGAAGGTAAACTCGTTTCAGTGGCTGGGAAAATTAGACTCCTCTTGACCTTGCCTTTTCACTCTGAATGCAAGGACTGTTCTGCTTGCCTAAATTCCCATATTTTTCCTCCTTTCACAAGAAAATAGTGTGGCTCAGGCAGCTGAGAGGGGTATTTGGAGGAGGAACAATCAGAAGAGGGTTTCATGTTGCAGCAGCTTCCTGAGTGAGAGAAGACAGGCAAGGGAAATAATAACTTTGCTCCAATGTCAGGGCTGAGGAGATTTCTATTTCCAATTTAAATGTAATTTTAAGAGCTCTTTGTAGCAGCGAGGGTTCACTTCAAGAACCTGGAGGCTTAGTACACAAATTGTGTAGTCCACAGAAAGGTTCCCATCAATTTCAGGGTGACGTGCCTTATGAATGTGTGCTCTTATGCTGCAATCAGGAATGAGGGAGCACTTTAAAAATGCTGGTGCTGTGCAATATTTATGGGGTTTTTTTCTTCCTGCATCATTCAGTTCTTGCACTCTTCAGGCAATTCGAAGAACTGCTCATCTGTAGATTGTGATGCTTGGTTTTCTTCAGGGGCACCAAAAGAGAGAGATCTTAGGAACATGGTAAGAAGGTAAAATCTGTATTGTTGGGGTGTGACAGTCTTAGGTTGATTCAAAATAAATAAAGAAAAAGTTAATGGTTGAACACTAAAATAACAGACTACCCACAAATGCAACGCACTGTGATTTGACATACTCTAATTCCTGTAGCCTTCAAAAGGTAAATATGTGCTCATCATACTTCCCCACACAATGTTTAGAAATCCTCACTGGTGTTTTTCACAGTGATTAATTATGTTGAATTATCAGATGGACTAAAAAGGAAAGGATTTTTATTCTGGAAGGACAACCCACTGGCCAAAAAGAAGGAGAAAATTAAACACTGTGCAGGCTTTTCAACTTCGAATATCAACAAAGTTCTTCTAAATAAATTCAGCAGTAGAAAAGAAAGACAGTTCTGAGAAAATGCTCACTCTAACCTGTGCTTGAAAGCTATCCAGTCTGGAAAGTGGAGAACCCTCCAGACCTAGAGGGGGCAAATTTGCAACTCAAGTCATGTCCTAGTTTTGCTCATATACAGCAGCATTCACTTGATTTCCATAAAATATCAAGTAGCTGAAGAAACATCCACAGCACATCCTTCCAAACTGCTTAAAGCAGGATTTCTGAAATCTAGCAGATATGAAATCTAAAAGTAGATACGGTGTTCCTCCACTCTATCAATGCTCTGGGCTGCAACCAGCAAATATTAAGAAAACACGTACAAATAGGTAATGCCATCTTTGTTTTCACTCTTGGCATCAGAGCAGCGAAATCCAGATATGTGGAAGCAGAGTGTGAGGCTGTGCTTCAATGTCTCTCCAGCTGTATGAAAACCCTGGTTTGCTCAAAGAGCCACCCAAGGGGATAACTCACTTTTTTCTTCAAACATTTTTCTGTGTTTTTATTACTAAAGGGGAAGTGCTGCAGGACTTATTTAGGGAGTGATAGTGGATGACAGATTAAATATGAGCTCACAGTGAGAGACTGTAGCACAAAGAGGCAAATACCATACTGGGATGTGGAGCAGAATTACTTGCAAGACTACAGAGGTAATAATTCCTCCATACATAGCCCTGGTGAGGCCCCTCTTGGAAAACTGTGATCAGTTTTGGGCAACTCAATATAAAAAGGGAGTCAATAAAACAGAGTGACTACAATGAACAGTGATAAAGATAAGAGGGTTGGAAGGTATGATGCATGAGCAAGGGAACCCAACTTACTAAACACAGCTGAAAGTTGGGGGAAAGGAAAGGGCAAGGGGAGTAGGGACTTGACAATGCCAAAGTATTCATAGGTGGGTGGAAAACCTGACTGTGTCTGTAGATGTATTTCAGAGATAGTGAGTAAAAAATGTCATTTTTCATGGAGAACTTTAAAATAAGTTTTAACAATTCCCTTGCTCCTCCTCATCTTATAGATACATATAAAAGGAACATTTTGGACAGAAAAAAATATTTTCTTTCGCAGAAGAAAAAGAAAACAAACCAGAGTGCACACCTCCAAGTACACACACATTCTCACATGCTCGCATATTTTGTCCCCAGATAAAAAAAAAAAACCTTCATGGAGCATTACCAGCCAGCTCTAATCAAAGGCTGATGTTCAAACTTCATTCTGTTCTTAAAGATTAGATTTTCCTGGGTGACTTTATCACACTCTTATGAGCCCATTGCTCATGTAACCACTCTCCTCTCAGCAGCCTGGTGTCCGTCATGGCGAAAGGGCAGCACTGTGCTTGAGAAGGTTTCCTTCTGGACAGGCTGGATGATCTCCACCTGGACTGGTGGTCAGGAAGAGCAGCTGGCACCGCTCTGAAATAAGGAGAGCTCTTAGATTTCAACCTGCTGAAGCCCAGACCTTCCTGGGTATCTCCAAGCACTCAGACTAATGCAATTAATAACAAGGTGGCTGAGCCAGGCTGGGGGTGGAGGTAGCAAGTGGAGCTGCAGTACAGGAAAACTGTCAAAGTCAGCACTGCGTAATTCAGACAAAGCTGGTTTGGAGCTGGGGAGTACAGAAAAATACTCTTTTGCACTGTTTATTCCCACTCACAGCTTTGCATTGGCTCAGCTGCACACCGGCAATTAATACATGGAGCTGTCTTCTGGAGACAGTCTGTTTTATGATGTTGTTTGCATAATCCTTCCACCAGCTTGCCTGTTTCCTGGCAGTTTGTGACTTTCCTTCAAAGTCCTAAAAAACTTTTCTGGGACAAAAAAAAAAAAAAAAAAGACACTAGAACCAAACAAATTTTTTAACCAATTTCTTCCTTTCTCTCTCCCCCCATTACTATTTCCAGGACAACTAAAACAGAGCTGGAGCCTCCCACTTTGACTCAACAATATCTTTCTCCTTCCAACTATTCTTCTTTAGGCTTGCAGTGTGTTCTGCTTATAAATCTTCCACAAAAACTGGTGTTTGCTTTTCAAACCTTCAACTCCAAACACCATTCAGCTTTTGAGTTTATTAGATTGCATTTATTTTCACTGTATATTCCTATAAGTTATCCTGGCCATCTTTCCAGTCCTTCTTCACTCTTTGTTGCTCATGAAAGCATATTTTTTTGTAGTTGTTAAACAGATCCTCCTCTCTAAAACAAATACTGTTCTCACTTTCTTCCCTGCTTTCTTACCTGACCCTTAGAGTAGAAGTTGGGTTCAAACCTTGTTGCTTCTTTTCATTTTTTTTTTAAATCAGAGCGGGAAAAATGGCAAAAGTCATATACACTGCCTATCTCTTTTAAATTAACTGTTTGGTGCTGGCCAAGTCAATAAGATGCATTCCCTGTAGGATGAGCTGTGATTAACCAGGAGCCTGTCACGGAGAAGCTGGGAACCCTGGAGCCAAACCCCGCACTCTCCCAGCACTCCGAGCCCTGTGCCAACATCCCAGAGTCAGCTGTCAGCTCAATCCCAGCTCCCTGCCTTCCACAGGGGATGCTCAGCACTTTGAGAGCTGTAGGCACCCGACCACCGCTGGGAGAAATTGAGCAATGGCTTCACAGCAGGATGAGACCCAGAGTGTTCCCTGTGAAATTACATACATTTGAACTGGAAAAAATATGTAATTTTGAGGTGAATGCTTTTTTCTGGTTTTTTGGGTTGGTTTTTTTCCCCTCTGCAATAGTTAGTGTTGCTTTTATTTACCCTAAAGGAGCAAGGATGCAGGAAAATGTTGCCACCCATAAGCACTGTGGAAGGAAACTGCAGCAGGTTCTGTTGCAGGATGGAAGCTCTGTTCAGGATTCCTGTTGTCTCCATGGGGATTCTTACCTGTCTTTACAGTGCTGTCTGATGGGAAAGGGGAGCTGCCAATCCTGTCTCAAAAAGGACAAACCCAAAACAGAGCCTTTGTCTGCATCCACATCAGCTGGGGATCGCTGAAACGCTTCCCTTTGCACATACACAGAAAAATTACATCAGTGCTCATACCAACGTTCTAGGCCTGTAAAAACCTATATCCCAGAGACATCTGAGTCTCCATCCTGGACTTTGAGCCCAGCTGTGATTTCTTCTAAAGTGTACTCTACCAAAAGGTATTATCCTCACTCAGACACCTATTTCTGAATATGTAGACAACCAGCAAAGCACATCTGGTTTGGGTCCATATTTGTTTCCTGCTGAATGAAGCCTCATTTGCATTAAAATTTGGTCATTCACCCACTGCAATTCCATAAAGACTGAATTTGGTTAAAAAAGAAGCTAGAGATAGGTGCAAGTCTAATATGAATTCAGCTGAGAATCTCCACCTCAGCTAATGCTGGATGCAAACCATATGAAAAGCCACAATAAATAATTTAGATATTGTCAAGCAAAGATTGCACTGTTTGATAATGCAGTATTTCCCTCTTTTGAACCCCAAAAGGTAATCAGCTACTAACATTACTAAGAGGGGTTCTCATCTCAAAAAACTTACACATTGATTTTCTTTCAACAGAACAAACAATAAAAAAATTAAATCCTGCAATACTGTCAACACCAACTCTGGCAATGCAGAAGTCAAGACAATAACTCACATTCCCCCATTAGTTTGGTTGCAAAGTTAAGACTCCTGCACCGAGATTTTATTAAATCTTTCAGTTTGGTTTGCATATTTAGTTCAGGCACACAGTGAATGTGGAGGCTCAGAAGGTGGAGGCTCAGAACTGATATTACACGATTGGCTGGAAGTCCAGCACTGGTGCTAAGGTTGTGTTCAGGAGCCTGTCTAATACAGACTGATTCCAGCATCCTTTCAGATATTATACAGAATTACAACTTGGTTGAAAACACCCCAAGTCAGATGTTCTGAGAATCCCATTTATACACTAAAAAATACTCTCTGTGAGGGGGGAAAAAAAAAACCCTCTCTCCCCAGTAACCACAGTAATCACCTCGACAGAAGCATGTGCAGTGGGCACGGAACGTTTTGAAGGCACAGGCCCATTAGCATTCTGGTCAGGACTGAGTTTATTAGGCATCTCTCCAGCCTGGGTAGCACTATGGAGGCTGTGTGCCTCGGGGGATGACAGCATAATGAGGTGCCCTGGCAGGGCAGGGGATGTGCACCTGCTACTTGGGGCCACGTGATGGGCAGATGCGGGAGCAGCAGAGCCAGAGCTGCCCATTGCCCATCCTCCAGCAGAGGCAACACCCACAGGGTGGACAAGGGGTGCACAGCCTGCTTTAACTCACCTGTGGGTGTGGATAATGAATGACTTTTTTTTTTCTCCTTTCTCCTTTGGTACCCAGTTTCAAGGAGTTGGCCAGACACGAGTGTCAGCTTGCAGATCATAGACTCATAGAATGGCTTGCGTTGGAAGGGACCTTAAAGATCACCCACTCCCAACCTCTCTGCCACTCCTCTGACCAGGCTGCTCAAAGTCCTGTCCAACCTGGCCTTGAACACTTCCAGAGATGAGACATTCACAACCTCTGTGGGGAACCTCTGCCAGGGCCTCACCACTGTCGCAGTGAAGAACTTCTTCCTAACATCCAACCAAAACCTGCCGTTTTCACTTGAAAACCACTGTCCCTTCTCTGTCACTGTCTGTTGGTATAAACAGTCCCTTTGCCTCCTTTTTCTAAGCCCCTTTCAGGCACTGGAAGGCCACAATGAGGTCTCCTCAGAGCCTTCACTTTTCCAGGTTGAACGACCCCAGCTGTCTCAGCCTGTTTACACAGCAGAGGAGCTCCAGCTCTCTGAGCATCTTTGTGGCCCCCTGAGAACCCTCTCCCATAGGTCCATCTCTTTCTTGTGCTGAGGACCCCAGACCTGGACAGGCAAGGGGTGCAAGGAATCCCTAAAACCTTCACAAGGGAGGCAAGTATAGGGTTGCCAGCCATCAGCTGGGTGAAGCCTGGCACCACTTCTAATTTTATCTCGAGAAGTCCCCAGCAGACTGGCTGAGGGGAGCTAAAGAAGGAAAGGAAGTGTCAGCTGTAGCCACAATAAAGCAAAAGCATTGGTTCCAGGAATACCTCTGTAAAGACCAGAACAACAAATGATGGATGTTCCAGGAGAAAAAGTTCACAGTGTCCTGGAACTGTTTATACTCTTTGATACAAAATAAAATCTGGTGAGGCCCTGGCACAGGTTGCCCAGAGAAGCTGTGGATGGATCCCTGGAAGTGTCCAAGGCCAGGATGGCTGGTGCTTTGAGCAGAAACTCTGTGGAAAAGGAACAAAGATAATTCAGGTACTCTCCGCTCTAATGCCATGACCTAAACCAAAGACCATTCATTTTCCCTCTACACTGATAAAACATTGAGTATTTGTAGTTCATATAAGCACTTCAATTTATTTGGGGAGGTCTTCATTGCCCTCAGTTTTCCTATGTGTTATTACTCAAGCTCCAGGTAGAATTTTTTTTTTCTTTTTTTTTTTTTTGGGGGGGGGGGGGGGGGGGTGGGTGCATTAACACAGATTTGAAGGAAACATGTAGGTGGGGAGCATAATGCCTCCAATTGAAACGCACTAGTAAGCACAGACTACAGTGGTTTAGAGATTTAAAATAGGATCATTTGGATGTGTGGATTTGAATATGATTTATGGATCACTTCCAGAGACATTATTGTTGCTTATCATTCAGACGGCTGTGAAAGTGAAGACTATGTGGGAAATCATGCAAGAGATACATTGCCTGCAGAATGGGGAAAAACATTAAATCTTGGAGTTGCTGATGCAGCAATTAATATTGCAACGTTCACTGCCTTCAATGCACGGAAGAAAAGGGTAAGATAGCCTAGATGTCTGCTTCCCATAAATAACTGATCTCAAGACTTAAAGGCAGAGACAGGCTTAAACATTACACACTAAAGCCCCTTTCCCATTTGCCTTGGAGGAAACGCTTTAAACAGGAGTCACTGGTGAATCAGGAATTTGTACTCAGGACTCTTGGCCTGCTCCAGGTGCACCTACAGGTCTGAAAGAGTCCAAAATATCGGGGCAACCACATCTTCAGCAGGGATGGATGGAAGGTGAGGAGGTGTGTTCTAGGACACTCGGTGTTTAAAGATCTCAACTAGAGCAGTAATTACAGAGGATCACAACTTTCCACAGCTGAAATTTAGAGACAACAATTTAGACACCTACATGACATTTTTTTAGTGATTTTTTTTTTTTTTTTTTGGTCTCATGTTGGCTTGGTCCAGAGCACACTGCAAGTGCCAAACAGAAGGAAGCACTGGCGCAGCACTCAGATACCTGGTTCTCCTTAGTTTGCTTAAAACAGTGGGATAACTCCACTGGTTTCAGCCAAGCTCTGATTTATAATGGCACAAGTAAGATTAGGATCATGTTTTTCGTGCTTTGTGTCCATCACTGTGAGGACAAAAAACTCCTGTATATCTGACCAAGCTGCCTGAAACGAGACCTTTAATTTGGCATACCCTTTCTAGTAGAAAATAATGAAAGATGTAGTAAAGCACATTTATTCCTCAGAGCAGCATACAGAGAGAAGTTGTTTTTAAGCACACCTGTAAATAATTGCCAGAACAAAATCTCAGGAGCATTGGACCAGCACCCCAGTATCTTTACCTTCTTAATGGGTTCTGTTTTGCTGAGAAAATGATGGCTCCTTAGCCAACACTCATGGTTACTCTTAAAAGCATTTCTTTTTCACACATGAAACCATAAAGTTCAAGTGAGACTTTTTTGACCTCACACATTTGTTATTTGTGAGATGGTTAATAAAAGTAATTATCAGTAGTTTCTGACGAGTGGAGTGAAAATCTGAACTCTTTGATGTGCAGAGAAAAATTGTGCATGTTCATCAAGAAACTTTATTTCTTTGGAGAATCGTCCCAAAGGCTGCAAAGTTAATAAGTCATTTCCAGAACTGAAAAAGTGGAGGCCCCTGAGAGAGGGAAAGAGACTTTGCTCAAAAACATCAACTACAGCTGCCTCACAACCAGCTGTGAAGGTCAGAAATTACTTAAGGAATGCATGTTTGCAAACTTTTAATTAAAGGGGCTGAAGGCCAGTGCTAAGAAGGTAATGTAAGAATGAAATACAATAATGAGCTTAATTTAGCCTCATTGCAGATTTCCACTGGTGTCATATATTTGGGAGACTGGAGTCTGCTTGATGTGAGTGACAAGGTGAATTTTAACCAGAATTATGATCATGCAAGCAGTAGTGTGGATATCAGCACTGACCCAGATGTTGTCTTCTGAGCTGCCTCTTCCAGCAAGATCAGGTTTAACAACAATTTTTCAATGTGATGAGGCTCAGGGTGGTCACCCCCTTGCCCAGAGAAGTGCAGTCAACCTGATGCCAACCAAAACAAAAAAATTTACCTCTCTCAACAGAATGCCGAAGAGTTTTATTTGTATTAGGGCTGAAATGCTTGGCCAACAGATAGCAAAGGGCTGTACACCCAGCACAGAGGACATGAGACCATCTGGAACTCTTCCCTCCTTCCCTCCTTCCAAAAAAAA
>VZTI01003037.1:66617-81711 GCA_013397865.1 Struthidea cinerea | reverse complement strand
AAAAAAAAAAAAAAGGAAAAAAGAAAAAGGAAAGGAAATAAAAGAAAAAATAATACAGTATGGAAAGTCCTAGTTAGTTCAATTAATTACCCACTGGCCATTTACTTAAGGGACTCATTACAAATATATCCTCATCACAATGACAGGAAATCTATCTGAAAAGTCTGCAAAAAGGCTATTAATGAAGAGAGTTTCTAATGCCTACAAGCTGAAATACCTTTTCACTCCTTTCACCAGCAGTTCCTGTGGGTCATTTCTGGGGTCAGCAGTGGTGTGCAGAGTAAAGACTCTGCCAGTGCTGGAGAAGGAAGGAAAAAAAAAAAAAAAAGAAGAAAAAAAGTACTTCAGTATTGTCAATCTTTTATCCTTGAACGATACACTAGAGGCTGACATTTAATACCCTAAGGATATAGATGTTTGAAAGCTGGTTATTGTAACAAAGGAAACCATCCAAACTCTGCAAGACCAAATGGATCAGATAAAGCTGACACTGAGATAAATCTGTTTTACATCCATTCTTGCAAAAGTTTTGCTAATCTATGTAGTTACAGCTTTCCTGGAGCAAAAGGAGAGGGGAAAAAAAGAACCCTACGTTATAGCAAGTCAACATGCTGCCCTATTTGTAATCTCCAAAGTGTAATGTCATGGTCAGAGAACATTTTTCTCACAGATCATGGGTGAACCCTATAAAAATGAGAAAGATAAAGGAAGAAATTGAGAAAAACCACAGAGAGCGGCAGAGGGTATGAGGACAAAGATGCATCATGCTCTTTCTGGTTGAACTTCCATGTTAACATAGATTCTGTTTGTTTGTTTAACAAATGAATTCAGATCTTTCTTAGACACAGGCTCATCTTCCAACCAGTCAGAAACTTTAACACCTACTCTTCATTATCCAGTATTTATACCGCCAGATTGGACTTTCATATGGAAGCCTGGAGCAATGCTGGTACAGATGGCAAGATGACTCTCAAGAGATTGATGACTCTGAAGAAATACACAGTATTAAGTCAGAAGGTGCAAATGTTAACATTCCAGTGTAGAAAAGAAATATTCCTTGCATACACTTCCCAGGTTTGTTTTCTCATGCATTACAAAGAGAAAGAAAAAGCCCTCGACACACCTCGTAGCTGGCAAACGAATGATAAATTTACTTTAGTTTCTTTTGTATGTCAACTGTTCATGCCTCAGGTACTTAACCTTTACTTTAAAAACATGGTTCAGATCCTAGCCTTGAAGGTGGGTGGGAAGGGGGGGATGGTATTCCTGTAAATGTTTCATTTAACAAAGGCAGTACTATAAGAAGGTTCAGTGGTGAGACTCTGAATGGTATTTATTGTTTCAGATTTCAGGGCTCCCATACATCTGCTGCCTGTCAAAGGCAGATACCACATTCATAAAACAAGAGCCCTGTCTGGAAAAAAAAAAAAGGGAAAAAAAAAAAAAAGGACTCTCTTCTCTGTAGCTGAGCCTCCAGGATTATGTGAGATGGGAGGCTGCAGGATGTGAAAGTTCTGAAGTTCTAATTTGCTCTAAAGATGATCAACCAGAAAATCCTTTATTATAAAAAAGAAAGGAAATTTTTACTTTTTTTTTTAGTGTCTGTGGGTCCAGATGCAGCAAAGCATTTTAAGAACAATCCCTATTCAGAAAAGCTCTTAAACATGTTCTTATGTGTCTCCATGCTCAGCAAAGCATCTAAGAACTGACTTAGCTGAAGCAGAGACCTAAAGAAGAACCATTTCTATTTACACTAACTAAGCAGCTCGTTTTACCAGGCCCATTACATGATTCCTGACTTTATTAGGTCTGGAATATATATTTCACCCATGGTGAGAAACATGCTCATTCATTTCTTATGATATCATAGTCTTCTCCATGGTAATCTGGTGCTATGTGAGGAAAAACAATAGAAGAGAAAACTTTTCATGCCGAGATGAAGACGGATAAGGAATTATGTTCAGCTGGGTGGGAGAATATATAAGAGGAACAAAACCACAGAGCCCCTGATTCTGAGGATCTGATTTATTTAGTATCTGGCATTGGCCATAAAGTGTGGGCAATGAAAAGAGGAGCTGACCTCAATGCCTCCTTAGCAGCAATCAGAAATTCATTTCAGTGTGTGAGCATTTAATTAGCTTCGCTGAGTTTACAAGACCCTCAGTCATTTTAAGATACTCGAGGCAACTACGCCACACATAAGATTACCCTGGATCTGGAATGCCAGCCACTTAGGAAGAATGTCTGGAGAGTTTTAATTGAAGGGGACTCCTTTGTTTTTATATCCATTTGATGTGCCATTACCATTTCCTCCACCACTAATTTACACCGAGGGACTCAACTACTCCAAACAATTGTCTTAATCAGTAAATCACAGAAAACCTTCAAGAAAGTTTAAGGTTGTTCTGCGTCTATGAAAAGTCAAATGGCACCATTAAATTTTTAGAGCTAATCTAATCGTTACACAGTGCAGCCACTGCACCACTTCAGGCATCTGGGGAGAGTCATCACCTTCCCCTTTTTTACAGAAGACCTGAAATATATCTGCTGCGTGCATTTATTGCATGCATACAATAAATATATATGGAGTGGGATTAACTAACAGGAGGCAATTACTAATTTTATTATGGCTTCATGAGGTCTGTATATCAAGCTCCTCTCCCTGGCAAGGATGAGGAATTGCTAAATACAGCTAATTTCTGGGCTGATCTTATTTATATACTGGACGCTAATCCCCTTCACATATCTCATGTGCTTCTTTCTTCTCAGAGATACTGTCCCTCAGTGACCTCCTCCCAGCATTTCATTAAATGCCTTCAGCCCCAGTAAATTACAGCACTTTAAAAACATTGAGTTTAGCATATAAAAAGAGAGAGAGAGAGTTTCTGTACGCTGCCATGGGATAAGGTGCAGTGAAAATCCCATGCAAGCTGAACTGTACTTCCTAATCAAATGGGTGTAACAGATGGCTGCTAGAGCAAGCCATCACAATGGAAATATCTGCAGTTCTCATGGTAACGGAATCTGCCAGGTCTGAGGGATTTGCTGTTTTCCAGGACATCTGAGCTGCAATCTCTTTCGAGCTGTCTAGCAGTCTCAGTCTCGCTCTCTCTCACTCTCTCAGCATGATGGAGATAGAGTTGAAAGGTGGAGCCTGATTTTGCATTCCAGCTGTGATTAAAGACACGCACACACAAACGCGCGCGCGCGCGTGCACACACAGAATCAATAGCACTGCATATTCATTATGCTATCTAGAACCTCATTAACCACTCAGACAGAACAGCAAGGAAATTTTAATATTCCTCCTTCTTTAGGGAGGAGAAGAAAGAAGTGTAATGGGGGAGAAGGGGGGGAGAGAGGAAGATGGCATGTATGTGGGGAATTAAGATTCATGAGACGTACCTTTTAATAAAGATATGGAGCAATGTTAAAACTAGCAGTTGTTTCCATTTCATGGCAGTATGTCAAGATGACTTAACATAGCAGAGTGAAACATCTGGCCTCCAAAAAAAAAAAAATTATTATGTTGAATTTCCAAAACATAATACAGGATCCATGGAAGAAGGAGAAGGAGAAGAAAAAAACAGAGCAACTGTGTGCCATAATACTGAGTAGCAGCATGTGACAGACCTCCTGGAACTGTATAATTAGAAAGGTGATCCTTCTCATAAGGTGTAGGATAGCATAAAGACAATGAGCTTTAATTATAAATCTAAAGAATTGGGTTTAAACCCACAGGGCTCCCTTAAAAGGTTCTTATATTTCTGCATGCAATTCAGAATCATCAGCAGGAAGAAAATAATCATTCATGAGACTTTTATTAAAGTCTTTTCCTTCAAATCCCTATCAATTTAAAGAAATAAGAAGAAGCATACTGCCTTCTTTGCTAGACTACCTGCTAGAAAGCACACAGAGGGCTGATTCACAGCTGCCTATTCTCTTGGGTATTTGAGCCTGAAGATCAGACAACATGTAAGAATTCAGCCGTGGCTCAAAATGGAAACAAAGAGGACCATTCTTAAAGCAATGTGAAATGAAAAACTACAGGCTGTAGACTGTAGACCTTAGCATGCTGATCCACCACATTGTCCTTGAGGGCACTAAAGTTAAATACATGTGACAGCCAAAGAGATGGGATAAATGCTTTCCAGAATAAAATGACCTGATCCCCATTTTTTTTCATGATGCAGAGTAAGCCAGGAAAAGCAATCTCCTCAAGTACCCACTCAAGAACTGGGTATTCTGAGGTGGTCTTGTCCACCTAATGGTGCATCACTGAAAAACCTTTTTACATGATCTTTCCTTGCAGCCTGAAATGCTTTCAGCACAACTCTGCTCCTCTGTGGTAATGAGTTCTGGAAAAGAAATTTAATTCTTATGTTGGGTTGGTTAGTTTCAGACAGGTACCTAGAGTTCTGTTGCAACAGCACCACATTACACCTCCAAACCTGTCAGCTAATTAGGAATAACTGCTGGTGCCAAGCAAAAATGGTTGCAACAACAGCAGAAAAATAGTGGTAATTGCTGGCAGTCAGCACCAAAACGCTTGGCAACATGAGGGGTACAGAAGTCACCTCTGCTCACAGCAAGCTATGGCTGGAGCCACCAGCAGTTCCTCACAGCTGGAACAGGGCTTCTCCTGCTGCAAGGTGCAGGGCTGCTCAGTGTGAGAAAGCACTGCTCAAATCCACGTCTGCTTTCTGCCACCTTCGTGCAAACTTAACAGAACAATTACTCCTTCACCTGAGTGGGAGAGGCAGCCACCCCTGGAGTGAACCTGGGCTGATTTTTGGAAGAATGTCACGTTCAACTGAGTGAGTAGAAGATTTCAGCTCCTTTCTGAAAGTACAGCAGTGATTCACAACAGCAAAAAAAGGTGCGTAGTTTTACCTTTTATCTGAGAGGAGTTCTGGGTGGGATGAGGGGGTAATAAAAGAACATGGAGAGGTAATTCTGTTCATCATCCCATTATCTGAGGCTCTGTGTTTCCCCATAAGGTCAACAGAGATTGTCAATGCCATGGGCACACACCATTTTTAATGCTGCATTCAGCACTGTGCAGACGTGCATTCAGCAAATTCAACCCTCAATGCAGTTGGTTAAAAATTATTTTTACTCAGCTTGGAATATGTCCAGGGTTAACACTGTGATTCTTGCAGCAACCATCCCAGCCTAAGCAATGACACAAGAATCCAAGAAAATCTTTTACACATTCTTACTTGATAAAGCAGCCCTTCAAGTAATTGACTGTTCAACATTGCACTGCACTGCTATTACTGCACTGCTAATATTTATTAAGAGATCAGAGCGTTCCTCTCATCAGTCTGAACAGTCTGTGGAAGGTTCTGGCTCAGACTCGATCCATGAGCTGTGCAGTGTGATCAGTGGTGCTACAAGCCCCGGAGCCTCACACATGGAATTCACCCATTCCTGGGTTCCACAAACAGCAGATCTTAGCACACACACACACAGAAGACAAGGCTGCCTGCAAAGAGATCTCTTCTCTAGACACCATTTCCTTCTGTTCAGAAACTGTTGATCAGTCACTTTTGCCCTGTCTGCTGACTGTCCCCTGATGGTGCTCTCATAAGCCTGTCCCTGTGCCTGCTCACCCTGCTTGCTTATTACCAAGCATTATTCCTCCACCAGGCCACCAGGCCTACTCTTTTCTCAAATATGACATTTCTTGCAGATCAGGACAACAAAAAAAAGCCTTCTTGATGATCTAAAAGTCTTTCTTCATCCCAGTCAGAGCTCGAGCATCTGACTTTCAACATTAGTAAGCTGCCCCAAAGTCCTCACACATCTCATAGGCCTTAACAGGGTCTCTTCCATCTAGTCTCACTCATATTTTCCTAAAACACTGTCCAGCTTGAGCCCTGACACGGGCTTCCAGTTGGGAAAACTCCACCGTGTACCTCTGATGGTGACTCCAACAGACCTCGTGGTCTCCAGAAAAGCTGAAGTAGTCCCCAGCCACACTCTGTGATGATCCTTGCCAAAGCCCAAGGTAGATCAGAGAACTGCATTTCAATTTTAGGGTGTGTTTATGACACGCTCTTAACAGCTGAAGCTCTGAGAAATCCTGAGTTTCATTCAGTCCCAGATGGCTCTTGGTCCCCAGCTGACTCCGGCCCAGACAGAAAAATCATCAGTACTTAAAATGAGTGGGGTGGTGCAAGCTGGAATCGTAAAACTCTGAAATAGACCCTCTTGCTATTTCAGTTCTAATTGCGCTCGTTGCTGCCTGGTTAGCAGACACTTTTCAATCAATTGCTGCGTTTGTGCTGACAACACCGGATCACAAGAGTTGCTCTTGTCATTTCAGTGACCTCCATCCCCAATTGTTCTCGCTTTCTGGGCAGGAGCTACGGGGCCTTGTTTCCAACGCCCACAGACACGGAGCAGGGAAGGAATCTTCCCATGCCCACCGGCCCAGGATTCCCAGCTGCTACAGGGAGCACGCTACAAACCTGCCGCTGCGCATCAGCGGAGGATCTGACCTGCAGTATTTACGTGGGGATGGAGCCCCGAGTTTGACATTTTAACGACAGCAAAAAAATCCCTTTCGCCCAAAGCTGATCCTTCCCGATGATTTCACACAGAGATCCCAGACTTCAAATTCCTCAGCCCTGTGAGCCCTTTCCATCCCCTGCAGGGGCTTTCACGGACTTCACATACCAGAGTGAATCTGCTCCAGTCAATCAGCTCCTGCAGTCCCCTGCATGCTTCCAACACCTGCTAACAGAGGGGACAGCAGAGGGGACAACCCCAACCCCACCCCTTGACACACAGAATTGCCTTATTCTTCAAAAATTCTGCTCAGAGCAGGATGCTCCGTTACAGGATGCTCCTATAAATACACCACACTTTCAGAGGGAGGAAGCAAGCAGGCTCTAGTAAATATTTTAGCAACGAAGTGGCATGGAGTCCTTAATGCTTGTCATTTTTCAACATAAGGAGCACTCCATCAGAAAGTGGTCTACACTCTAGGGAGAGAATGTGCATTCTAACAATAACAGGACAGACAGTGGCCAGCACCTTATCAGTATTAATTTTCCTTGAAAACATGTGTGGTTCTTCCTCCACTCCATCACCTAATGTCCGGAAGCACTTGATTTAATAAGAAAGTTCATAATGTCAAGTTACAGACACCATGAGAGGGAAGCCTGGAAAAGTAGAATTGGCAAATCAACAAATTATTTTAAAAAAGAAAACTTGGCTATTCCCTAGACAAATTTTTTGGTTTTTTTTTTTTTTTCCTTTTTGAAACAGCTTTCCTCAGTATGTTCAGCTGTGCGATGGTGCAGGAGCGCTTGTGAGGATGGAGGTGGCGAAAGCAGCAGAGCATGGTGGTCTGGAAAGCAGTGTGCAAGCAAGGAGTGAGGGCATGCAAGCCCTAGAGATGGCTCGGCTGACACTAACCGAGTTGTTTTACGGGGATAACGCTGATTGCTGAGCACAGTAATGCTGTCAAGACTAACTAGGGCTGCCTATAACAGGGACAAAGAGAAGGATCGTATTTTACAGCATGCCTGAAGTCCAGACAGAAGAGCTCCATGGCAACCTGCAGGGATCTGTTATTCTTCCATTTATTCTCAAGTGCAGCTCCTGGTGTTGATGTGATCTCCATACCATGTGGCAGGGAGGATCTTTGCTCCTCTTTCTCACCAAGCTGCCAAGCTGCAGCTCTTTCCTCAGCCTCATCCATCCTCATGAGCTGAGAGGGTAACACGGCTTTGCAAAACTGTTCTGGGATGCCTTGTGAGAAGAAAGGAACTTCAGAGGATGGTTTCTGCAGGACCTTGAAAGATTTCTTTTCTGTGGCAAGTGACCAGTAACCCCAAGCCTGAAATGTCTGAGCACTTGCTGATAGGTTTAACTTTATGCATGTGATGATTAATAAAAATCAGATCTTTCACAGGCATGTACACACACAGACACACAAAAGAAAAAGTCCTGGTCCCATCCCACACATTTTCTCTTGCACCAGTTTGAAAACTGTTTGCAGTGACTGGAACAAAGATCACACTGTATTTCCTTTAGATAATGGAAGAGAAGAACAAAAATCAGGACTCTGGCAAGTGCAATATTTCATTCCTTCCCTTGCATACTCAGCAGACTTTGTAATCAAGCTTCCTCACTTGAAGACACCCTTCCTGCAAGTATGGAAATGGGCAGCACCTGTTTCTCAGATTTGTGAAATGTCCTCTTATCAAAACTGCTTTAAAAGAGACAGGACAGACTGTCACCTGCCCACAGGATGGGAGATGCGTGCTGCTGCTTTCCTGCAGAGGTGACCTTGGACCTCTCTTTCGCTTCCAAAGCTTTATCTGTCTCGATCATTGTGATGCTAAGTTTGTAGGAGGAACAGAGAAGCAATTTTTGCTGTATGTAAAGCGTACAGCAATGACACCATCTCAGGTGAGGTAATGTGTCTGTATAAACACTTGCCTTATTTTTTTTTTTTATTTTATGTAAAGCCTAAAACACCTGCAGAGACATCAAAAGAGGAGCAGAGCATGCTGCATAGGAACACAATGCAGCTGACAACGAGCTGATCTAAGATTGCTTGAAGTTCTCTTGCGAGCTCTTCCTCCCACCTCTCATCTGTAATGTCACTTGGTCAAACCCTAAACAAAGGTGGCACAACTCAAAACAAACAGCTGTGGTTCAAAGGGAGAATGCAAGGCACAGGCACCGGAGACAATGCCCAGAGGAGAGGCAGAAAAGGGCCATTTCTAGCAGGAAGTGTGAAGAGCTCACAGGATTATCAGAACTGCCCTTTTGCCTTTCAAATCTAAGGAACGATCAACAGCAAGAGGGCACACTGAAAGACATATCCTTTTTTTTTTTTTCTTTGTCTTTGTATATCCTTTGCAATAAATAAACCTTCCTATTTCAATATTTGGCAAGGTGACAGACTCTAAAATGGAGCAGGAGAGATAATTGATATTTACAGGAGAAGAAGGTGCAGTTAAGAACAGGCAAACACTACTCCATAAATAAGAGGTTCCTATTGAAAAAGATTATTACCCAGATCTCTGGGCTGACACCTGAAATCAAATCCCCCCTGATGGATAATGTGAACATTATTAGTGTGAGGAGGAAAGCCACTGCAGATCTTGGGCTCTGGATTATGGAAGAAACAAGATTTGCTTCCGACCTCGCTTTTTGTCAGTTTAAAACAACAAAGAGATCATGGTTTACTCTTGGTAAGCTGAACTTTCCATAACAGCAAGGTTTTTTCCATGTACCTAAATATTCTTCTGCTCTGAACTGGAAGAGGATGCTGGATTGTTTAGAAAGAAGCTTCCTCCAGGTCTTGGTTCCTGTTGTGCTCAGCTATTTTCCAGAGATCTTAATATACATACACCCTGCACAGGGACAAGAAAAGGAAAATATTTTTCACCTGAACAAGAGGGTCTGGAGGAACAAAACAGTCTGGAATAAAAGCTGAGAATCCACAATTCAGAGCAGTTTGCTTGCACTTCTAGTCCAACTGATCAGGCATGCTGAAGTATTTACATTTCCCATCTGAATAGCAGTCCACATTGTTGTAGCTCACAGGAGGGTTTTTGGCTTCTGCCAGTCTAAATAGAATGATTCAAAACTGAATCATTTCCTGCAATTTTATTTCATAGCTGAATGCACACCATAGCAAGATAAGTCCACAGACACATGGAGCTACCTCCAGAAAACCATCTAACCCTCTGGGCTGCTTCAAGTGGAAGCCCTAAATGACTAAAGCAGGTTCTGTTGTTATTATGGCAGGGAAATACTCCTGCAGGAGATGGTCAGTGGCCAGTAGCAGCTGAGACAGCGCAGTAATCACATGGCAACTGGATTTTCCACCGATTGCCAGAGAAGAAAGGGATGCTTCCCGAGCTCTGTCTCTCAGCTCTTTTAACTGAGGATCAATATCACAGAGACAGAGGGAGAGAGACAAACAACCAGCAAACGGAAAAGCAACTGCAGCCCGCCACATTCGCGGGGAAGGGAGATAAAAGCCTGCCGCACTCTGAAACCTAATACGCCCAGTCACCTGGAATGAGTGTCTCCTGAAAAGGGCAAGCCTGCTCAACATCCTCGGCCAACCCCCCTTCCAGAACTGAAGCACCAGGATCTGGAAAGCTTTAGCCTTATTAGGCTCATTAAAAGCTAACTAGCACTTAGAGCTTACACGGAGATGAGGTGTCAGCAGAAGCAAGACCCTGTAAAATACGCGCGCAACCCATGTGCTGCTGAACATCCTCCAGAAGACACATGCTGTCTTTTTAGGAGCAGACCAGGGATTGTGATGTCCTACCCCTTGCATCAGCCAGAATGCAGTTTTTGGGGTGCTGAAGAGTGTCCTGAGAAAGCAACCACTGAAAAACACCTCAGCTCTGCCAGAAGACTGAAGTTTCAGACCAGTGTAATGTGCCTTTAAAAAGTACCATGTCTACACTACTGTATTGCTTACTTTCTGAAGCTAAGCCAGAGGGATGTACATAGTAAGATCTTTGTCTCATTTCAGGGAGGATACAGGATAAAGATTCTGTGCCAGTAATCTTCCCTGGATTAATGGTTTCTCTTTTATCTGCTGTATTTCTGCTCAGATGTCTTTGCTCTGAATGAGTCAGTGGAATGCAAATGATGGGTACAGTCGGTCTGAAAATATTTAAATCTAGCTCTCCACTGCACTGCAGGTTTGTGGGGAAAAAAAAAATACTCATATATAAATATACATGTAGAATAAAGGGCAGATGAAAATTACAGATATACCAATAATGAAAAAGAAAACCCCAGTGGTGGGTCAAATTGACAAGAGATTTGTTTTTCTGTTTCTCCTTTTTTTTTTTTTTTTTTTTTTTCCCTCAAAAATACCAGCATTTAGTTGCTTGCTATGAATGGGTGAGTAAAATCTGCAACACTCCTTTCCTAAGCCTCAGACACTAGACAAAAACGTATCTGTGGGAACAGGAACCTGATTTTATTCAGGCTGCTAAATGCCCAATCTTTATTATCCCAAAAAGTATCTTCCTAAAGATAGCACTCTTAATACTGACAAAGGATAAACCACACAGCACAGATATGATTTCTCTGGATTTTCTCCCTTTCCTTCTTCTGTGACAGATTTCAGGTTTGTTTCATTCTGCTGGGACATGGCTCTTCTCCTCTTCTGCTTAGGGCATGGGTTTTTCCTCCAGCACGTGATTGCATCCCATAAGCAGACAGGTTAGGGGGATTTTAGAGCTACAGCTCTGTTTGGGAAGCCAGGAGAGAAATCATGGGGCTTTGTCACAGGCTTCAGCAGGAATTGTCCTCAAATGGTGGCTGCCCAGAGAGTTTTTACAGCCCAAAGGCAGCCCAGAGGGTCTCCAAAAGCTCTCGTGTACTGCAGAGCACTGGTGGGAGGAGGAATTGGAAGGGAATGACTGGATAATTTCCTGGACTTCTCCAGATTCTGTGAGAGCTGGCTCCAACACACAATAGTCATTTCATAAGGGACCTGTCCTGGGGTGAGCAGCAGCTTTCTGATCAAGGGTGCTGCAAAGAGCAAACTCTACAGGAAGAAAGGAAACACCAACATTAACCTGGTGACTACTACTGTACTTAACAATAAATCAAATAGCACCAGAAGTTGTGCTATCAGAATCATTTGCAAGAGAGTATTAAGCCCTTTAGCCCATCATAAATGCAAAGAAATTCTCCTTCTGAAAAGCTGCCTATAAATCCAGCTGCAACAAAACAAACAAAACAAAGATTCACATTGTCTACCCAATCCATGCGGGACTTGAGAATTACTTTGCAGAAGGAATCTGCCTTTAACAAGAAACAAGTTATTTTTGTTTTGATGGCTTTGTAATAAACCACCTTTTCTTCTAAGTTTTCCTTAAAAATAATTTTAAAGCATTTTAGATTGATTTTATATTAAGTTTGAATTTTAAAATCTAATTTAATAAAATCTCTTCAATTACCCCAGGACTGGTTTTCAAGATGGGAAATTAACTAAATTGTCTGCTGGTTTTCATTGAAAGAATACAGAGAATTCCATTTAGAGTGGACAGCAATTTTCAAAACACATCTTTTAAAATGGTAACCTACTGACAAAAATTAACTTTTAAATATCCAGTTCCATAAAATAAGCCATCAATTTCTGGGATTTTAATAGTCCTCCTACTCCAAGTAAGAGGAGGCTTTCAGAGCTGGGTAGTTTGTTTTCAGGTCTGTTGGTGCACAGCTAAGCCCAACAAGCCCTGCAGCACCACGGGGCCAAAATCAGGGCGTGAGGAGCAGGTCTGGCATCACGCAGCTCTCACATGAACGCCCAGAAAACTCTTCCAAAGAAATGTGAAACTTCCCTCTGCTCTGTTGTGTTGTGGCTGACGGTTACCTAGTGATGCCCAGAACTTCTTCCAGGTCTATGTGAATGACTGATGACTCAGGTACTTCTGGTAATTTCCAAAACTTTCACAAACTTTCATGTGAGCCTCAGGACCAGGACAGCTTAGGCAAAGAGACAACGAGAGATCAAAACCTGCCTTCGCTACAGGAACCTGCCTTGCAGTAGAACACCATTAGGTGGTCTGTAGAATGAATTAATGAAAGAAAGGAGTCTCTGTGGCCACTTTTGCACTGAGGACAAACTAATGATGACCTTCCTCCACAGGCCAGCTGGGTCATTCTGCAAGGCTGATGCCATCAGCTTTGCTGAGAAAGCTTCCCATAAGCAGGGGGCTCAAAATCCGTCTGTAATTAAATCAGGCGGATGAGTTAGACCCTGCTACCAGGAAACATCCAAATGGCTTCGACAGCAATCCCCACAAACTCACTGCTCTCACAATGGTCAGCTGGCCAAGCCTCTGCCACGTGGACAGGGAGCTCACAGCCTGGTCTCAGCCTCACACCTCAGATGGATTTTACCTGCCTTTTACCGTTTCCTGAAAACAAAGCAAGATTCACTTCAGCCCACAAGACTCCTGACTCACATGTGCACCTGCTTCATCCACAGGCAAGGAAACAAGACGTTTCTCATTAAACCTGACACCAAATTCCTGTGCCAGACTGCTGCTTCCCTACACTGGTGGCCAGGCTTCCACTGTCAGCAGCTGAACGTGATCTCCATCTTGAGATTTACGGAGCATTTACAGCACTGCAGAAAGGCACAGCAGAAATGCAACGATTATTCTTATCTCATTGGAAAGACTGCACGCGTTTCCCTGCTTGAGATCGTCTTCTCTGGGGACCCGTTTAAAACGAAACCGCTGCGTTCTGAAAACACGTCTTCGGCATGAGATCTGAGCGTTTTCCTGCCTTGGCCATAATAAAATGCAAGAAATTGAATCAAAGTGTGCTCCTGAAAACTATATACTTCTCCTGCACGCTTCCCTTTCTTCTCTACACAAATACAAGCCCTGGAAGGTGAAAGATTTCAAACTCATTATATGGCATGAAACAGTATTTAGAAGCATGGTGCATAACACAGCTACTCTACAAATATGTCCAAACAAACATAAAATTGGACTTTCATGGCTAGGAGAGTATATTTTTTAGCCCAGTCTTTAACTTAATAATTTCTTTACAGGAGAAAGCAGCCTATATGCCATTAAGCAGTCCCTAGATTCCCAGGTCAAGCAAAGTTAGAAAATGAATAGGCCCATTCATGCTCCAGACAGGATAATTCTGGCAAAGCTGGTGCTGACAGTGTTAAAGAGCAGTGATGGAGGAGTCTGGCCTTGTCACTCTAATTGTGGCCATGAGCGACAAAAAATGCGTTCCCTTTGCCAGTGGACCAATCCTTCAGGTTTGTAGGGTCTAAACCGTGCTCATGTCATTTGACACTTAAAGGGGCAGAAAATCCACCACCCAGGTGCCTGCTTCGCCTGAGCCTGCCACGGCTCTGGCACAGGGGAAGGGATGGTCATTTCGAGGCTCTACAGGGAGAAGAAGGGTGGCAGCAGAGTGTGAAGCCAGCCCTGTGCTCTGACCCACTCACTGCCTCTGGCACGGGCTCCTTGAGCTCTAAACACTGTGGCTCCTCACCTGCACCGGGGAGCACAGCCTGCCTGGGTGAGTGGGGTCACTCGGGAAATGGTCATTTCCTGCGTGCCCATATCCTCCTTGCTCCACAGAGGGAACCTCTGGAGCTGGCAGGAATGTCCAGGTGACAACGCAGGAGAAGTAGCACGGAGCAAATAGACGAAAAGAGCTTTCATAAAGAACCAGGAGAGCTGTGATGGACTAAACCCCACTCTCAGTCACAGCAATCTCTCTCCCTCAGCCCTTGCTTCAAATCATGCTAAGTATCAAAGAAACATTTTTCTCACCCAAACAGAATGCCATTTTCCTTAGAAAGGCTCTAAATCCAATGAATTAAACATTATCTTTTGCAACAACAAAGGGAAATTAGTATCCCCTCTTACTTTCTTCTTCAGCAGGGCAAGGTGGGGACTTCACCCCAGACAGACAATTCAAATAGCTCCCATAGGCATTTCCTACACCACTCCTTCAGAGGGACCATATTAAAAATAAACTAATGCTGTAGGCAGCTTCGGAAAATGACTTCAATGGTATTTATTGCTTTGATAGGGTCAGTGCACAGTATGTGCATGTTGCCTTTTAAACATATGTTTCAGGCAAAGAATCAAAGCTAATTTCAGTGTGTGAAAAGCAAGCAGATTTCATTACTGATTGTGACTTTAACTTCAAAATGATAAGGATGCTGGATGTAGGTTCTCAAAACTGAATGTCCAAATGGGAATTTATGATGTAGAACTTCAGCTTTATCATCCATGGGCTTCAGCACAGAATGAGGAAAGAAATTCTCTGCTACCAGGAATCTCACAGTTAACCCATGAGCCAGCTGACTATTTTCCCACTCTCTGATTCTCCCTGCAGCTATTTCCTATCTGTAACATGTTAAAGCAAGAATGGCCATTGGCACTAACCACTTCTGGCATCCAAGTGGTGGATATGAAAGAGATCTGATTTTTTTTTTTCCCCCCACCACAATGCAGCCCCACTTTGAGTCTTTGCAGAAGTGTCAGCAGAATTCATAAGAAACCCAGTACAATCTTATGCAAAGCACAATAAATCTGCTAATTTT
>VZTI01003037.1:34747-66518 GCA_013397865.1 Struthidea cinerea | reverse complement strand
TTTTTTTTTTTTTTTTGTGAGGATTCGTCACACATTATCGCACCAGATCCGGTTCCCAGCTTCAGGCAACCATGTGCAATAACCCTTCCCAAATGCTGTCTGGAAGGAAGTGAACCCATAGAACTATTAAAAGGCTCCAGGTATAAGCAGCAACAAGTGAATGAATGAGGACTTTTCCCAGTGTTTTCCCAGAGGTCAGATTCAGGATTCACTAATGGTAAGAGCCAGAAGGTTCAAACCCAGCAGACTAAAGATAGATGTCTAACTCAGGGTTAGGTACCTACAGCAGCCACATTTTCCACAAGATATTTTGAACACCTATTTAGCTATGAAAGTAAAGATTGCTAACCCACTATAGAAAAAAAAAAAAAAGGACTTGGATACCCAGTAAAAGATCTTAAATATTTATGTTAACATGTATAAAAATGCATATACACATTCAATTAGTGAGTATCTATACATATGCATATGTGTACACATACTTATGTACACTCCAGAGAGCCTCATTTGCACGGTGGGAAAGCGCCCACAACTTCACTTTGAGTCAAAGAAAAAGTGCAGGGTTATGAAAAATAATCAAGCCATTTTTTTAATGCCCCTGTCTACAATTACAGACGTGCACTCACTGCTCCATAAGGCTTTGTCCAGGTCTGTTTAACAGCACCACACTCCCCTAGGTTCAAATGACACATCTGAAACAACCAAAGCAGTAAATCACACCTCTTTATTATCATCTCAACAAGAATGATAACAACCTGCTCTGCTTGGTGAAACACCCATGGGAATTTCTCCCAATTACGTGGGGATAACGCATCTTTCATGACTTTAGCTGTCTACCATTTCCATTGTGTACTTGGTAGCCAGTCACAAAGGACACAATCCACTGAAGGAAAATGTATAAACAAGGGGTTAGCCATTCCAAGAGTGGAGAAAGAGAGGTAGAAATCGAAGAGAGAGAGAGAAGGATGACACAGAGCAACTGCTCAGCTTAGTAGCACAGCTGCTTAAACAACTGAATAGCAATCAATGGGTTAGCATTCAATCCAAGTTTAGATCACATTGAAATCTATTAGAATACTGCATATAATGAATGACTTTTACTTATTTGGTATTCTATCTTGGAATTAATCAGCTCAGTTGTTATGCAGGGGGAAAAAAAAAATTTAAAAGAAAAAAAAAAGTCAGCGAGTAGACAGGCCCAAACCCAAGAAAAACAACCACCTTGATTTCCCTGGTGGTTAACAGCCTGACAGTACTCAACAATACAGGCTGAAGTTGAACACTGTGAGAAGCAGTGCAAGGTAAAGGTTTCCTGGCTGTTGGGGCAGGAGCCTGGCACACAATTTGCCCCATCCCCTCCCTTCCAGGCTCTCACAGTGCTCGTAGGGTTGTACCATCTGCTGGAGCACGATTCAGAGGTAGCTTTAAAGTGATGATAGCTCTGGGAAATGATAATCACTGGGTCATAGAAAGCTGTACTGCAGTGTATAAATAAGATAACAGAAAGTGCTGAGCAGGGCATGTTTGCATTATGAAATGTATTTTCCTTTTTCCTGTATAAAACCTGTCTTGAAAGCATGGGGAATGCAGCAGGATTGAAAACCAGAAGGAAAGCAACACAGCCCCAGAAGCTGCACAAAGGAGGAGGGGGATGGAGGAATGGTAAGCTGTAGTATTATTGACTGAGGAATGATAAAAGAGGAAGGAATTCAACAGTTACATCTATTTCACTTGGTGCAATGGCATGAGATCAAAGGCTTGCGTTCACATTAGCCCAGAATAATGCATACTCCATAAATGATGCAAAGCTAGGCCACATTCCCAAGATGTGACAATGCCTCAAGATGCCCCTTTGCTAAGTTCAGGTCAAGGCAACAGGCTCCTGCATATGAAATTCTTTTTCAAAGCACACAAACACACTTAAGCCACTGGGCATGGAGATCGACAACATTCAGGACCATTCAGGACAGGCAGGTTGTCCTCCACTGTCTTCTACTTTTCCACAGATGGCTTTGCAAATTCAGCCGATTTTCACTCATTTGCAGGGCTTTTTCCCAACTGCTGTTGATATTTCAGAAGACCCAAACTGTCCACCCAAGCACAGAGAAGCTCAGGCTGAGAAATTACATTTTATTTCATTAGCAAAGCAGGCATCGGAGCGGAAAGCATCAGAAGATAGTCAACTCAAATTCCAGAGATGTGGCTCGGTCCCACCTCTGCACTGGCAACCTCTGTGGCCTTGATCAGCTCACCTGGGACAGCCCCTTTAATGGCTGCAGAGCAAGAACAGTGTCAAATGGCCCCTGAAAGCCCCAGTTTATTTTTTTCTGAGACACGTTTGTCAAAGCCACTTAAAGATTCAGATCAGTGCTGGTTGTACCTTGATTCCTGGGGGATCGCGCCCTTGTGGACACCTTAAACAAAACACTACCCAGGACACATCCATATCATAAATTCCTTTAAGAAATCCTAATCTCTGGGACTCTGTCTACCATTAGCTAAATGGAGATGAATAATTGTTTTCCCTCACCTTTCACGGTTTGGTTGGTGCAGGGAAGCGTTGCCATACCAACAGCGATCCAGCCTGGCCGTAGGACAGGGCTGGAAGTGTGGAGGTGCAGACATCCCAGGCCAAGAAGAAAATCCTCCTCTCTGTCCCTCCCTCCTTTCTTCCCTCCCTGCCTCCCTCCCTCCTCTCCCCGGAAAAGAAGCAGTTTCTCTTTGTGAGAGAGCACAAAGGGGAAGAAAGAAAAGGAATTGTCCATCAAGCTCAGCAGAGCCTCGGGGGCTTTCAGCAGAGGATGCCACAGCCTATGACGAGAGCGAGGCGCACTGAAGACTGATTTTAAAAGGACAGTTCAACCCCAGCTACACTGAACTGCCTCCAGCAGTCCCCAGCCTGTGAAGAACATGTGGCACTGAAAGACTCACTGACATCTTCCTGTGTTTTGCTCTCCACAGATCAGCACCGCTTCCCACTCACAGGGAGAGCCGAGTCCCCCGCTGTTCGTAGGGTGCCCAGTGATGCTGCCCCAGCAGCCAGACCCTTACTGGAGGCTCACAGCAGGCACCACTGATCTGGTGGGTCTTCTGGGTCCCTCCTCACCTGCCAAAAACATCAGCGGGGCTGTTAACGTTGCTTCAGGGAACGTTCATTCCCTGCCAGAGGCTGCAAATCCTGCAGACCCAAACAGGGGTTCTAGCCAGTACTGGAGGGAAATAAACCATGCCCCAAGTGCCAAACCTGTGTCCCACTCCAGACATCCTCCTCAAGACACTGGAACCAAAAAGGGACTGTCAATAAGCACAAAGAATGAGGTGATTATGAGAGGGGAGTGGAAAGCAAATGAGAGAGAGCCACAGAGATGGCTCAGGGCAGACACGATAAAGCTGTGTTTATATTTATATACACATATACATACATGTGTGTTTGTGGGTGTGTTTGTGGGTGTATACAATAATTAATGGTGTAGAAATAATAAAAGATGCCTTTTCTCAAGGATAAGAGGTGAATGAGTGTACACAAAAATGGAGCAACTCAAAACCACTGCAGAACTACCAGGCAACACAGCCACAACCTCCTCCAGACCACGCAGTCCCACTGAGACTCTACTCAAAACCAGACCCAGAGATCTTGACTATGCAGAGGTAGAATCATCTGTTAAAAGTAAATGAGTCCCAGGGAAGTACAAAACTCCTTAGAGTAGAGCAGGAGGATAGGAGAGCATCCACTCTTCAGAGAGAAGCACAGATCACTTGTGGAAGGAGGAATTTTCAAGCGCAGGCTGGAGCATCTGAGTCAAGAGGTGTTCACATGCATTTCCCATACCAAAGACCAGGTCTTCATGGGATTGAGCCTGTATTGGCCTTTGGAGACAGAGGCATCAAACCAAGGCAGCAGGGAACACCAAAGTGAGGAGAAAAACGGAATTGGGTGGTATTAGGATTATTGCTGCAGTTTAAGGCTCTCCCTCACCCATGACAGACCTTTTGGCCCTGCCTGGCCAGTCCATCCCCACAAGCTCTTTGAGCAGGACTGGTCACAAGGCACTCCCTTCTCTATCCACCCCATGACAAAGGGCCCCTTCAGCCCTCTCTCCTCACATGCTGGGCTGCCCTGGCTCTGCTTTTGCAGCCTCTGACCTCCCCCATACCTTGAGCTGTCCCAGCTTTCACTGCAGGTGGGTATTTTCCTCTTTGTGCTTTGTGACCAGAGCCATATTTCGATACAAAGAGGATCTCCTGGTCACGTCGCCACAATCAACACAGCTCTCCTCCCTCAGCTCACAGCCCTTTTTCTTCATCTCCCTGTGACCTGTGTCTGCCTTTCACTCACCTGACAGACCTCCCACTTTCTCTGGTTTTTGGTCTACAAGACCAGGCTGGAATATTTCTCCATCTTCCCTCTCCTGGGCCTCACATCCTTTGGTGTCCTGATCTTCGGACCTCAATGATGGCAAGGAGTGAAAGATTTTCACACAGTTAATGCAGTGAGAGTTAAGGGAACAGAGAAATAAAGTTATACACCTGAGTTTAATATCTTCATAGGTGACCTGGAAGATGGGCTCAAGGCCTCCTGCAGGAAGACCTTGGACAGGTCTGGAAGAGCAGGATAACAAGAAACTCATGAAGTTCAACAAGGACAAATGTAAGATCTTGCACCTGGGAAAACATAATCCAGGAATAAAAAGGTAACAGGAAGATAAACCTGGCTGGGACCAGTTCTGTGGAAAAGGACCTGGGGGTCCTGGTGGGCAACAAACTCCATGAGAGTGAACAGTGAGCTGCTGCAGCACAGAAAACCACCAGGATGTGGGTTGCATCAACCAGCAGAGATAACAAAGTCATTATCCAACTCTAATCAGCCCTCGTCAGGCACATCTGGAACACTGTGTTCAGTTTTGGTCACTGCTACACAAAAAAACCCTTTGGACCAGATGGAGAAGGTCCAAAGAAGGGCCACAGAGATGATCAAAGTGCTGGGAAGCTGCCAAGTGAGGAGGAGTTGAGAGAACTGGGTTTATTCAGCCTTGAGAAAAGGAGGCTTAGGGGAGACCTTATCACCATGTTCCAGTACTTAAAGGGTGGCTACAGAGGAGATGGAGACTCCTTTTTTACAAGGAGTCTCATGGAAAATGGGTAATGGATAAAATTTACTCCCGGGGAGATTCCAATTAGACATAAGAGGAAAATTGTTCACAATGAGAACAATTAGCCATTGGAATTGTCTCTCCAGGGAGATGGTGGGTTTCCCAACACTGCACACTTCTAAGGCTCAGCTGGAGAGGGTGCAGTGCCATCTTGTCCACAACTTGCTTTTGCCAAGGCTGGATCAGATGATTCTTGAGGTCTCTTTCCAATCTGGCATCCTATGATGAGATGATTCCAAATGCATTTCTGGACTGGACATCTACTAATCGTTTGCTCTTTATGGACTGAAAACTCTCTTCTACCACACTCACAGCCCCATCAAAGCCCCCTAGATGAGTAAAAACCTCCCTCTTTGGGGCCTCAAGAGATCTGACATGAAGAACAGGTTCAGCCACTCCTTCGAGACATTTTATTAGAGTGACTGCACCACTTTTACAATATAACCTTGCAAAGCACTGTGAAGTTTGGGTGTCTGGGAACATATCCACTCATTTCCAAAAGTTTGTCATGGACACGGGGAAAAAAAAGCTGGATTTTTTAAAAACTGCACTGCTGGCCAAGATGATTGCAGGGATGAACTAGATGAGCAGATGTAGACCAGGCAGAGGCTCCTGCTTTTCTTGGTGGAGCTATGCTTAAGCGAAATCCCTTCACCAGAAATAATGAAATGGACATCTATGACAGCATCTGGAAGCTATTTCTGGATATACTTCAATGAGAGCAAATGCATTAAGGGTGGACGAGTGTTTTACAGGAAGAGGCAGCCACAAAGAGGTTGGGAGACCATGGAGGCCTCAGTTAGGGGGAGAGGAATATGAGAAGGAAGAAAGAAGAGAAGCAGCCCGCCCCACTGACAAAATGGGGAAGGCAACTGCTAAAGGGTCTCAGTTTGTAATCATACCAGCCTGCCAGATTTTATTTCTGTGCAGGAAATATGCCGGGAGCACAACTGCTACTCCCTGGACTTTAAGAAAAAAAATTGAACGGCTAAGTTAAAATGAGGAGGAGTAACATGACATTATAATGAATGAAAATAAAATGTCTTAATCAAGCACCATTATATCAAGAGAGATGAACGGTTAAACAACAGCCATAGCTACACCAGTACAACTTTCCTCTCCTGTTTTTCTCCCCCTTCACAACTGCAGGGTTAAGAAATAATAGTGATGAAGTTTGTCTAAGAATGGCAATAACTGCTGTTTTGTATTGGTGAAAAAAAATAGAATAGATTAATACTTTGTCACTGTATTTTCTTTACCTACATGTATAAATATCAATAAAAGCTTTAAGCTTTAAGGATGTACACCACAAGATAATGGACTTCCTTGATAAGTCCTTTAGACTCCTTGTGCTTCTATGCCACAGAGCAAACACCAAAAGAAAAGTTACAGACTCAAACAATTTCTGATGTAAAAGCTTATATTTCCTTCACCTTTTAAAATTAAAAAAAAGTCCTCAGGGAGCAAACCAATACAGCAATTACGCTGCCAAAACCAAAAGAGAAGCTCCTCAGTGAAGATGGGAATCAGTTCCTTAGCATTTTCTTCTCCTCACTGTCTCACAGGCATGCCAGAGGCACACAGCACAGGGAAAAGCCAAACACCCATTTGCAGTAATTTCAACACAGCTCCCGGACCCATCCTCACCTCTCCAAGCATCCCAGAAATATCCCTCTGCACAATGCTGGGTGGTCTGGTGACCTTTACAACGTGCCAGCTCGCTCTGGACTCACGTGTGCAGCCCCACCACTACCAGCAGAGGCTTTCCAAGGCTTTCCAGGGCAAAGCACCAAACTGCAGCCTCCTTGCTCCAGGTACAGGCTCAGCGGCTCAGCAGGACACAGCCCACACCGGCTGACCCTGCTCCCTGCACAGCCACATCAGACTCCCGAAGAGCTGCTCCTGCTCTTGATTCTCCCACGCTGTGCCTCCTCCGGAGGAGCTGGCATTGCCTCTGCACAGCCCCCGAGAGAGAGATCTGGACAAGGAATTCCTAAAGGGGTGCAAATCAGGGCTTCTCCCTTCTACTTTACCCCTTGGATGGACACGTCCCAGTGCTCAGCCTGCCTTCTCCACCAGGCATGGCGATGCCTTGGAAGGCATCCTTGGCCATTGTCTTTCTAGAGCTCTGGCAAACATGTTCCACCCCACGCAGAATGCTCTTTTTTATTCATCACAGCTTTTATTGATTTGTATTCGTCCGCATTATCTGCTGGGGTTATTTGCTGGCTCACTGACAGCAGGGTCAAATCCATGCTGGGTTCTCTTTATGGTGTTGCTACAAAAAAAAAGCAAAAACTGCTAGCAACAGTAAAAGTGATTGTTTCTTGTTTCTGGTCTCCGTTCCATTGGTCAGGAGCACATCCCAAGTTGAAGGTGTGGCTGCAGAGGCATAGAGCACGGCAGGGCTTGACTCAAAAATGCTTTGGCCTTGGAGGCTGTCCTCACCCAAAACCAAACACTTGCTGGATGGGAAGCCAGAGCAGGAGGTCTCCTCTGATGTCCCTACATGGAAACAAAGGGGGTTCACCTCCTGAAGAAGAAATACACAAAAATATACATATATAGAGAGAGACCTATAGATAAATCAGTGTGTATTTGTACCCACATAGAACACTTTATATACAGATATAGACCTTAGGCTGACAGGGTTGGACAAAAGAGGATTTTCTACAGGAGAGAGGCTGCTTGCTTTTGTAGGGTGAAGTGTGCCCTGATTCAGTGTGTGAGCACTCCCCATTTTCACAACAGAAGATTCAAAGGAACGCTCTCCTCCTGCGAATCACCGACTCCTGGGATGTCACCTAAGGTCCACCTCGCCAGTGCAAAGTTCACTGCTGACTTCAACAAGATCTGAAACCATGCCAAGCCTCTCTTTTAAAACCAGCTTTTGGAAACCAGCTCACGCACCCGAGCCGAGCTCTTGCTGCTTTCTCAGACTCCTGGACAGACACCTCAGTTTTGGTGGAAACTGGTTTTATTTTAGAAGTCCTGGGCAGTTTCAGGGCTAGGGAGCTGCTGGGAGCAATTCAGTCAGCATCTTCTCTTGGAAACCATGGTCCTTACCAGTCTTGGCTGGTTCTGCACATGCCTGGGCCAAGGTCACATCCCATGGTCACCCCCAGGATGCTGCCACATGGAGTGGGAGCCTAGTGGTTGTTGTCCATCAGGAAGAACCATGTGGGTCTGCTGCTCTCACAGTGACAAAAGGGGTGCAATTCAATTTTCTCCACACCACAGAAATCCAGCTCATTCAGGGGCACCATTCTTGATTTTATACCACCACAGCTAACAGGAGAAACAGGACAAAAAACTAGGTAAAATAAGGTGAGCATGCTAGGAATATGGGCATGTTTACCATTCCTTTCTGATAATCACGGTGATGTATTTGTATCACTTTCACAGATATACATCCTCACTCCTCAGACTGGTTCTAGCTGATCTGTATAATGTATGCAGAAGGCTTGGTTCTCACCAAGCAGAAAGAGAAAGGAAGATTTGCTGCGAGAAAAATCTATTTTTTTTCTGTGAATATTAATCATTTCAGCTTTGATAGTGAAGTGATACGAGTGAAAAAGCCAAGAATTGCTCCAGGGCTTCACAGAGATGACTATTGTAGAAAAGACATTTGCTGGAGATAACGCTGCTTAAGCTCAGAATCATTATACAGTACACAGTTAACTCCAATCAACCTGCTTGCTCCCCAAGATTTAAACAGAATTAATGTGACATCCCAGCTGAAGCTGGAACTCAGCAACTCAGAAAATAAAAGTGACAAATTAAAGCAAGTTCCATATGTGTTTTAATCTTAAATGGCAAAAAAAAAAACCATTATGCCAGATGATAGGAGAGCAATATGGTCCCAATGCACTGTTCATCTCCTTAGCAGCTTTAAATAAGGTTTGGTATGTTTTGCAGGAAGAAAAGTATGGGGATTGCTCTAAAAATTTCCATGGATAAGGAAAAGGTCATCACCTTTTAGCCTGGACAGCCATAATAGATTCTGGGCCAACTAACACACATCATCAGAATCTGCTGGTCATCTGGTTATCTTAACAGATTTTCATAACATGACAAAAATCTTCACGTTTCAAACTGAATAAAAAAACCTTCAGTTAAAGACCAAATAGAAAAATGCCTTTCTTTTCTTTGGGAAATGCACAGGCACAAGGGGAAACTTGTGTTACACCGATTTTTCATCTGATATTATTTATGCTACAATATTTTAGAGCTCCGTGAAGGTCACAACTCTTAAAGGCAGGCCTTGGAAAAGGAGAGTTTGCAGGATAAGGAGACAAAGGACATTTTGGACAGGTGGGGGCTGAGGCACAGAGAGGCTGTGAGACAGTGAAGTGCACCCAGAACACCAGAGCTGGCTGTATCAGTCTTCTTCCACGGACTTCAGCGCACACCTCACACCTCTGGTGGGTAGATGACCACTGCTGCAAGAGGGAAAGAGGAAAGGTCACAGAATTGCCAGCCAGAGAATGTGCATTAGCCACTGGTTTGTGGCTGAGTGAAGAAGCAGAAGTGGATAATTGGAGATGGATGGTCAAATGTGCGCTAACAACTGACTCCCACACCGAGCTGGAAGGGCTGGCTGCTGATGGAATAAAAACAATACTCTGAGTTGCCTTAAACAAGCAGTGAAATTAAAAACAAACAAACAAATAAATACATAAATAAAGCTCCTCTTCTACAATTGATGCTAAACATCCTTCCACTGTAAAAGGCAGCTCTAAGTAGCATTAAAAGGTGGCTTTTTTATTAAAACCAATTGTGTCTATTTACTACTTTTACCCTTCCTTCTTCCCCACCATCATCAGTCTCACAGGTCACTCTCTCTCTTTCTTTTTGCCTCACTACATTTCCTCCTCCTGCTAATTTACTGTAACATAAGCAGCAGCAGCAGGATTTTCCTATTCATCAGCGAAGAGGTCTGAGATATGCACCTCTGGGAACTGATGCATATTTACAATATCATCAGGAAAGCTCAGTCACCACGTTGGTTCGGACAGTGTGCACTCTGACAGCCCCAAACCAATCAAACAGCAGGGCTTAAAGCTTCAAAACACGAGAATCTTCCAAGTTTTACCTACTCTGTGGCTTCTAGGGAGGTTTTTGAGAAGGGCAGAAGAAATAATACTAAAAATGAAGTATACTTGGGAAACTTCTAATTATCAGAGTCTGTGTATTACAAGGAATAAATGCTAAGATATTGTAAGATGCAGCACAAAGAAGGATCACACAAAGGCACAATGAGACTGACAAGAAGAACCACAAAAAGAGACAACAGTATCTTCTTATGCATATATGAAACCTTCCACTCTGAAAAAAAATTACAGCCTACAGGTAAAACTCCAGTAGCTTGTGCTAGTATGAAATTAATTTTGACCTAGTTTGTTTTTTTTTTTTATTTTGCATTATAATACACAATATTAAATTTAAAAGTCAAAACATAAAATTTTTATCCTTCCTTTTGAAGCGCCGATACATTTCATTCTGACAACACGAGGACATTTTGATATTTGTCAGACGTTTTTGATTTGTTCTCCTTCCACCAGCCCAAAATGAATCTGGGTGAACCTATCAAGGCTTCAAGACAGACGGAAAACGAAATGATGTTACAGTAAGTTCTCCAAAATACGGCGCAGGCAGGATGGAGGCAGGGTGCAACAGCAGAAACAGGAGCATACAGCCAGGATACCAAAGCCTGGCTTTCGATTCCCCAGATTTTAACAAGCAACCTGGACTTTGTTAGATATATCACACCGATTATGCTTACACGTACTGCATGGAATCTGCTGTTTTCCCATGAAAAATCAAACAAGGTTACAGGTGAAGAAGGTTGTGCGCAAGCTGTTGGTTTTCAGGTAGAAGAGCTCCAAAGCACCACGCAGAGCTGTAATAAAGTTAGAGCAGCACCACAGTCACGAAAGTCCATCTTTGATGTGCATTTGCAACAAAGAGATGCCATCCCTAGGCTGCATCTCCCACGATGAAGAAGCGGGTTAAATTATGCCAGTAGGATTAGGGTAAGAAATAACATCTCTGTGACAACAAAGATTGAACAGGAGAACGAAGGTGGAAGGTAATGAAGTAAAAAGGATGTCATAAAAAAAAGAAAAAAAGAGGAGAAACAGAGATGACATTGAGAAAAACTACAGTCCCACCATTAAATGGTAGCTGGGGTACAGGATTAATAGTATGGCTTCCTTCCTTCTTAAGTGACAGTGCTTCTTTTAATTTTTTGGTGCAATAGATTTCTTTGATAAATCCAGAGAGAATTTTGGGGGGGTTTAGTACTATGGAAAAGGAACACATACTATGGAGGTAAAAAAAGGTGTTAAAACCAGTATTTACATAAAAATACATAAAAATTCCACAGGACAGTAGGAACTTGGTGTCCATAACATCAGGATCCAGCCCTTTGCCCTGTGACACTAAAAATNATATATATATATATATATATATTTATATATATTTATATAAACAAAACAGAACATACTCCTGGCCTGGTCCACATTCCCATTGCATCATCTTGCCTCACTTTCAACTGCATGTTCATTTCACCTCAAGCAGGCCAAGCAGTTCTTCTCAGGCAGACCTTCTTTCGAACGACAGCACATTTTATCTCCCCAAGATTGTTTCCATCCCCAGTGAGCTTTCCTGGGACCACATGGAAATTCTTCTGCATCCCAGACAGTGACTCGTAGAGCGAAGATGACAGGCCATCCTTCTGGTGCAGGGCAGAAATTCGTGGCATCCCAGGTTTCCAGACAGACTTCTCCCTTCTCTGCTCCACTCACTGCATCCGAGTTACACAGCGAGACCCGTCTCCTTGGCACGCTCAGAAGCATGATTTCCACCTCCAGCAATTAATGCTTAATGAAAAAACAGTAGCCACAACAGCTCCATACCAAGACTCGAAACCATCTGTTCCTGCCTCGTTAGCGGGCGCTTCCCAGAGTGACCAAACCACTTCGTACCAACAGCGTGGCGTGCATTTGCTAAAGAAATATTTTACTGCACAGGCTCTGGGTGGATTTCTGGTGTGGGGGGGAAAGAGGCAAAGAAAGCCAAAATAAACACTGGCTTGATTATTTTAAGATACTTTCTCAAGCACTCGTATATAAATCTCACCCAGGACACAGGAAGGTGGAGTTCCACTGGAGAATGCCTTTGGCTTGTCTTGGGGAGGCTGATAAGAATAATTAGAATGCTTCAGTTTGGCTGCCTTTTAATGACCCATCCATGCACCCCAACCTTCACTTTCCCTAACATGGTGTAGAGCCCCTGCATGCAGAGAGCAGCAGGCAAAGGAGGGATTTGTTGACAATACATTTGAGAAGAAAAAAAGAAGGCACCGGCGCCGTTGTGTGTCAATACTCATCCAAATGTGCCCATTTGATATTTCACTGACAGAACCGAAAATATGTTTGAATTTCAAACTTGTCGAGATGGCTGGGATGCAGGGATTATTTTCCCCTGAGGGCAGATAAACAAGACGGATGGACTAAACTCCGAATCGCCTAATGATCAAAATGCAAGGTAAGCTGTCATAGAGAGGGCTCTTCTCATCCTTGCTGACAGCATGAATTCTGCTGAATTATTTCTAGTCCTCCTGATTAATGGGCCTGGTGACTAATTAGTTTGTGAATCTTGCTCGTAAACGGCACTTTGATAGCTGCCACTTTGAGAGAAAGGCCTCACTGATGTCAGCTGGAGATGTGCTCTCCAAAAAACCCATCCCTGGATGATCCCACAGCTGACAGGGGGTGCACAGGCATAGCTTGGCCCTAATGGTGGAGTCGCAGCCCTGGCTGGGACCCCAGGTCCACAGTACCCCACAGTACTTTGGAGAACACCTCATCAAAAGGAGAATCATTTTATTAGTCCATCCCCTTACTCCCAGCTGCTGCTTTCCTCCTCGCCTGGAAGAGCTAGAATCAGTTTACTTTGCCGTCACATCAGGAGAACAATGTCTTACATGACTTTCTAGATCCCACTTTTCCCCACAAACGCTCCTAGCTACGGAATGTTGGGGTCAGGGCCCACACCTATGGCAGGGGACACGTAGGCTTTGGATTTATAGCTCTTCTGAGACACCAGTAGAGTGCTGGCACTTCATTTAAGCCATCACAGCATTGTGGGGTTTTGTTTGCTGGGAAGGGTTCCAGTCCCAAGATGCATCAATGCACTGAACACTAAAAAGAATTTGCTCTACTGCAACTAGAAAAAATTGTTCTGTCTGAATTGTTTGGCCTGATGGAGAAGGAGAGAGAATATAAATGGCCATAGCCACTTTCTGAGCTCTTCCTCCACTCCAAGAGCACTAGGAGCACTTGCTCAGTGTTCAGTTCATTTTGAGTTGTGGCTCAGTTTGTGCACAGGTAAGAACTTCTTAGGGTGTCCCCTGCTATGCCACACACCAGAAGAACTTGTTCACCCCGAAACAAAGTGGGTATTACTGGGGGACAGTGTCAGGAGCGATGTGCATCTCCAGCACCATCCCCTTGAAATCTGAGGTGGGTTTCCACACAGATGTATTTCCTCACAGCATCCATTTCTTAAAAGATGTCCCTGGAGGTGAAACCCTTTGGAGTCACACGTGGGCAGAACAGAGGGAAGACAGCTTAATAATTCCACGCCATTATTCGTCCTTCCCTGATTAACAGTAATTATGCTGAAATGAGTTACACAAAATGGAGAGTCCAAGCCTTGTGCATTTTCTCAATCCTGTGGATTGAGGACCCACATCCTTAATCCACCTGTAACTGAGTCCCATATTTGAAGAGGTGCAAAACACCATTGCGTTTGATCACTAAGTCACAGAGTTCACTTCCCAAGTGTCTCTCCCTCAGTTATATAGAAGAAGAGATGGAAATCTGGGAGACATTTTCATGCCATGGTGCTCCTTCTCCTCATAAGGACCCACCTGCTGGGAGCCACTGACCTGGCAGCTCCTGTGAGAAGATGGACACACAGAGTGAGGGTGGAATCTGTCCTGATCCTTCATTCAGTAGCAGCACGGGCATCTGTAGGTTAGTCATGCCAAGGTCTGAACCTCTGATTTCAGTGCTGCTCTCCAAAGGGCAGGTACAGAAAATCCTGCAGCTGACATACAATTTGTTGCCTCTTCCCCTTCAACTCAAATGGCAAAAAACAGGACAACAAAGATGATCACTCGGTGCATGACTGACAAAACCCCATCCCCAAAAACAGCCTGTACGACTGCAATCTTCCATTTTCCTCATCTGCAGAAATTAAAAACTATGTACAAACATTCAGTCCAGAACACCCCAGAGCTCAAAAGCCAACAGCACAGCAACCCTGCCAGGGTTTTTGTCCTGTAGTGGCCCACTGCAACTGAGGAGCTGTGACAGATCTTGGTACCAAATTTCCTGCAAGTTAACTTCCCCCTTGGAAGGTCTGTGAGTCCTCCTGGCACACAATGACTGTGGAAAGGAATCACTCTGAAAGGTGAGACAATCTGCTCCACGTAGGGCCCGGACAACTCCAGGAAAGAGCAGCCTTTGCCAAAAACCAGAGTCCGTCTATCAGCTAGCCAACAACACATCTGCACTTGCAAACAAAGCAAAAACTCACAACAGAAGTGCTTTCCAGCACTCAGGTCTGGATAGGTAATTCTGCAAGAGGAGTTTTGATGCAAGAAGCTCTCCTCCAGCTCAAAGAAGTAGAGGCTGTTAGAGACATGCATTATTCAGCTCCATTCTGTTCTGATGACTTGTTCAGCTCAGCGGCTGTATTGCAAAAGGTAAACAGGTTTCTACCCATAATCTTGTTGTCTCTGAGCAGCAATCCATCTGTCTCTCATTTATAGTATCGTCTAGTGGTGTGTCTTCTTACCCAGGTAACACTCCCTTCAGATACTATTTTAATACTGCTGAAGACAGACGAAACCCCAGATTTGCCTAAGCAAATTTAAAAGAGCTATTTAAAGATAAAGATGCAGCAAAGCTGAAGCTAATACAGTAAAGATTTCTCAGGAGGGTTCCTAAATGGAGAAATTAGTGAGAAAGAAAATAATTCACCAGAAAGCTCCGCGAAACAAAATGAACTATAGCAGCTTCTAGTTAGGACAGGATAGTAAGGGATATATGCGTACAGAGAAACCTTGGCATTGTAAATATCATTCCTAAGAGGCTTCCGTCTACTAGTGAAAGATTTAAGTTTGACTCTAGTCTTTGATAAAAATATCTAATGCTCAATTTATAAACTTCTCAGGAGCCTGAAGCTTGTGCTGTTTTTCAGCACACCGAGGACAGAAAGGTCCATAGCTCATGAGACAATTAACAGGGCAATAAAAGCCAGGTTACATATTTTGGGAATCTATGTACCATGGGTTGGTTTTGCTCTGCTGCAGACTGTGTTATGAAAATGGATGTTATTTGCACTCTAAATAGATAATTACCCATGTCATTCAGACAGAGTCCCTCGAACAGAGAAATGGCTATTGTTGAGATGAACCAGTTTTTCGAGTCTGACAAACAGATCAGCTCCTGAGGGTATATGTATTGTCTTGTTAACTAACCCCTCGACAAAGAGGACCTACAGTTATAAAAACATGCTGCTCCCACTGGCCATTTCGGACTAAAAGTGAAAAGGCAGAAGCAAAACCTGATTTCAGAAACACGAGGAGACTCCAGAGTCTGGAGAAGCAGCCATGTGAAAGGATATTAAGGAAGAGGAAAGACCCCGGGCTGAATAAATAGGTCTGATCAAAGCCCAGATAGCACTCAAGAGCAATGCCAGAAGTGAAGCAAGGTTAAGCATATGCAGATGTTTCACTGTTCAGTCTCAATCTCTACATGACCTCTTGGACTATCTGACTCAGACAGTAAGTGTGTCTAAAAGGCTTTGGGATGCCTACTTGTTACAAGCCTGAAATAGTAAACAGTAAATCAAAACCTCACGCAAAGGCAGGGCCCTGGGAGAGAAGAGGCTTAAGTGGTGTGGGTGCTTCCAGATGTCAGCCCTGGTCCAAAGGCAGCTGTATCTGAGCAAGGAGGTGATTGATCGCCTGTATGAAGAAAGGAGAAGGAAAAAGATAGTGTCTACAAGCCAGTGAAAGTGAGCAAAGCCCCACGAAGCAGTGCCCCGAGCCGGCTGCAGCAAAAGGCAGCGGGACCATTTCGCAGCAAGAGGTGGCCCCAGAAGGGCCACCAGGCTGAGGCACCACAGCCTGGCACGAGTGGCACACCCTGCCCTCAGCAATCCAGCATTCCCAGTACAGCACCTCCCCAGGGGCAGGGGCACAGCACCCAGGGAAGTCCCCCAAAAAGCACAGCGTGCCCACCTTCCCCATCCTCACCACTTCCCTCAGAGCTGAGCCCAGAGCTCAGACAGATCACTGAACATGATGAGTACTAATCTCATCATGTAATGCACTCCTGGAAGAGACCAAAGTGATGAGGGGACCACAAAAACCCCACCAAAAGCTGAGCAATACAAACCTCTCTGGTGCTTCTTCATCCTTGCCTTTCATCTGCATCGTCTCTGTCAAATGCAAGTTCTTAAATGCAGAGGATGTCAGATGATCTCCACCCATACAGCACCTTGTACAACGGAATTAAATTTCAGTCACAGCCTCCAGACATTCAAGTAAGGTAAGCATTTCACGTCAAGCGACAAATATATGAAATATCTATTATTATTTCCACAGAAGTCTCATGGGGGGAGGTGGGAATACTCCAAAAGCACCATAGGAATTCAGTTCTTCACGTTGAAAACTCATTTACTGCAAATTTTCTTCACTTTAAAAATGTTGAAATGAACCAAAAAAAACCCCATGCATTTCGATGGGTCTTGTTACAGGGGACAGCTTGTGAGATAATACACGAATACAGCAACTGACCAAGACAAAAAAAAAAGGCAGTATCAACTCCTGTCAGACTTCAACTGTCACAAAATCACTCAGTTTTCAGAAGATGGGTACTCATCACTCCTTCAAAACATAAGTCCCCTCAAAAGACCTTGAGTATGTTTCGACTAAGGTCCCCTTACATCAGGAGCCTCTTCTGAAAGTATTTTAGACCTCTCATTTTCAGGTCTTCTGGTGCACCAGCATTAAGGAGAAGAGCTCAAGCATCACTCTATTAATATCAAAACTCAGGATTATTTTTGCTTCTAGACAACTATTTTTGGAAAGCTTCATGCAACAGCCAGGACAGATCATTACTCGTAAGCATTTTCCTGCAGATTGTTCTGAGCACACCACAAGGACAGACAGCTCTCAATATTTACCAACCAAAGAATTGTCTTGCCATCAAAAGTGGCAGAAACCTCCAGAAAGTGCAGCTGAGGACACAGCCTCTGATGAAACAGGGGCTGGGGATCATGGAGAGGTACATTTGATCTTCCAGGAAAAACCAGGAGGGTAGAACTGGTGCACTGTAGAAATGCTTGCGGAAGGAGCAGATGAGAATCTCCCCCAAGAGGAGACTCCACCACTGGGAGTAATTACAGGAAAGTCTTTCCAAAAGCTAAACTCTTCATCAGGCATTTCTTAATCAAATCCAAGTCTAAAATCATGGGACCACTCTGATGAAAGAGTACAAACTAAATAACAGTACAGCATTCAAGAGGCCGTAAGAGCGAGGCTTAAGTTTTTCTAGACTTCAGAAATATGAGAACTAGGGGGAAAAAAAACATAACAAAATTCTTTCTTTGAACTGTCTTAATCCAAAACACATTGGTGTTCTATGAAGGCTTCACAAAAAAAAAAAAAACCAATGCAGCCATAAGTCAAGCCAAATGCAGCAAGGAAAGCGACTGAGATGGATATCAAGGTCTACCCATCCAAAAGGAAACCTTAGTCTCCAGCACTGCCCAGCTAATGCCTCTCACCAGGGGAAAAAAAAATTATGTTTTTTTTTTTCCTTCTTCTTAGAAAGAACTATGATTCCAAATTGTAATGATAAAAACCTCACTATCATTTCATGTAGGTAGAAGCAGGCTTGTACAATTCAACTGTGGTCATATCCTCTTCCAAGTGCCTACTGGAGAAAAAAATACACAGAAGATTGCTGTACACACAGAAAGACAAGAGAGAGAGTCAAACAATCATGTGTGTGTATAAAATACAGCACATATAATTTATATATAAACAGTATTTATGTATCTATGAGTTACTATGCATCGTTGTTTAAAGAAAATGTTTAAAATATCTAAATGCAAGGAGGGTAAACTGCAGAAAGCCAAGGTTTTCCTTATAGAAAATATAAAAAATAGAGCATTTCAGAACACCATTGAGGTAAAATTTCTTCTCTCACAAAGGCTGTGTATGAAATTTCTCACCGGCAAAGGAATTTCTACAAAAGGCTAATACTTCCTGTAACATTTATCCTGCACAGTGTGTCTTCTCAAATAATTCTGTGGACTTTTTTTTCCTGCACCGTTATAAATCTTTATCTTCATGGTCAGAGCTCTACAAAACCCATGCCTTCTGCCAACACAGAGGCAGCAGTTGCCTCTCAGTCCCACCACACAGGTTAACTAAACACAAACTCCAAGTTAAAATACTACAGAGAGTGGACATAAAATCCAGAAAGCAAAGAGACAAGGAGCTGAGACTTCCATACACAGTGCCACACAAACTGACACCGCTCCCCACCGTGCCAGCTAAACCCCAAACAACTGCCTTTCAGCCTGGGACCCACTTTCCTCTCACATTCCACAAAACAGGTATTTGCTCACCTGCAGCATGAGAGGGGGAGACTGGCAAAAAACAAATACTGGGGGCTGGGACTCTCCAGCCACGGCAGAGCGCTCCAGCCCGAAGCCACCAGGCACAGGCCTGGGGAAAGGTTATGCCGCTGAGCTCCTGGCCAGAAAACAGGTATAAATGGCATCACAACATCAATTGCAGTAATTGGGGATTCGGCTGTTGTGTAAAACGAGTGCAGCTGGCACGCTGAGGTGTCAGAGAGGGCTGTAGCAGAACAGCAACCGAGAGCGGAGCGTAAAACACAGCGAGAAACGCACAGGCAGCTTCATCTCACCCTCCCTCCGGCCGCTCCGTGAAGTTGGGTAGGTTGTTTTTAAGCATGCTGCCATTTTAGCAGACAGGACTAGCAACACTGGTCAGGCATGGGACAGCTGACAAGACCACGCCACTCCAAGCAGACACAGCTGTCCCAGTACCTGCACACCCCAGCGCAACCCTGTGGGGCAGGCACACACGCAGTGGGAAGTGATGGAGGAATCAGGCCACAGAGGCATTTATTTTGTCGTGCGAATGAAAGAGCATGGCAGAAACCAGCTCTGCATGTTTTCAGAGGGTGGGGGAGAAAGTGCAATAGCAGCCAAGCAAGGAGAACCATTTGAGTTTTAAGGCTGACCTTGCTTTTTTTCCCCATTTTTTTCACGCATTCAACTCTAGCATCAGCAGAGTGGCCTTTGTAGTGTCCCCTCCTCCACTGGGTCATCTCTGTGTACATCCTAGTTCCAGTTCCATTAACAAGAGGCTTCACATCTAGGACTTCATCCCTTCCTGAACCCATGTAATGGATTCCAGGTCCAAACACACCATGCCATCACCACGAAAGGTTTCCAGAGGCAAGACAAGGGGCACGTTGTGGTGAAGGGGCTACACACAAGACAGAGTAGCAACAGAATCTGTCACTCACCAAAAATTCAACAGAACACTAAAAGTACAAGATTGAGTTTAAGGATGCTACACCTCAAACACACCGGTCTAAATATTAGCACGAGAACATTTTTTAAAATACGGTTCAGACAAAATATTTGTGCATAAATATACAACACCCTGGAGAAAAGGGCCAGCAGGGACCCCAGGCAGCTGGGGCAGGATCAGCAGGCAGCTCCGCACCAGCAGTGGCACTGGGGAAGGTTCAGCAGCGTGGCTGGAGCACTGCCCTGAGAGGACAGGCTCTGGGTCCAGGGCTGCTCAGCGTGGAGCAGAGGTGGTTTTGGAATACCTGGCAGCACCACGGTGCCTCCTGGGGAAAGCATCAATGACACAGGGACAGGCTCTTGCCAGCAGAGCCCCACGAGAGGGCGAGAGGCATTGGCACCTGCAGGAACTAGAGAGGTTCAGGCCAGAGATGTGGACACATTTCTTCCCCTGAGGATGGAGCAGGTTGCCCAGAGAGGTCACACTGCCTCCACCCCGGGAGGTTTCCAAGACCTCGCTGCATAAAACTCTGAGCACCATGCTCTGATCTCACAGCTGGGCCTGCTTTCAGCAGCAGCTTGGACAAGAGACCTTCTGAGCTACCTGAATTATCCTCTCTGAAGTTATAAATGCCAACACAAATACAAAAGTAAACACACATTGTGTGAGCTGTAGATACACACACAAACACCTGTGCCCGTGTGTGCACGTGCAGCAATTCCCCAGCGACCACAAAGGAAGTCACTGAGCAGATTCTGGGCTTTAGTTCCTCATTTTTACATGCATGCACTGCTTATTTTTGCAGTTGGTTATTTCTTGGTTTTGAAAGAGATTTGATGTAAAAATCTTCTTCCCTGTTTCTATCTCAGATGCCTGTGCCATTCTCTTCCTACACAGAGTTACGGTTAGGGAAAAAGTTATAATTTCTGTTTAAATTTCTTCCCAATTAGTGCCCATTATCAGAAAAGACAAATATAAAACAAAATAGCAAACTCAAAAAAACCCAAATCGTTTCTCCGTTACACTCATGCTGTGCTACAGAAGTCTTGACTCAGGGCAGAATTAGCCCCTCTCTGCCTGATAGCTGTGGTGAAAGTGGCATCATTGCACCCTACATGGAATTGGAATTGATGACAAACCTCACAGTCACTCGTATTGCTTATTTTTCCTGCTGTAGGAGATTTCTGAATAGCTTCACTACAGTGCAGGTTAGAAGGTGACTCACTGGGCCAATGGCCAAGGAAGGAAATATTGTTTCTCAACAGGTTACATTCCTAAAATTCACCAATTTCAAGCAGTTTTTCCCTCATATTTTAAAAAATTGGACTTCTGCTCCAAGGAACTGGAGAACAAAACAAAGAGTCTCCTCTATCATTCTGTAAAAATCACCACTGGCAGAAGATTTTTCACATCTTCTTTAATCCTGAGCTTCTTTTAAATCAAGAAGTCATTCTGGGAAGAGCCTGGTTACGACCCAGTTTCTACAAACAGTGCAGCAGCCTGGGCTGATCTAGGTTGGATGCCAAGAGGGCCATTGTTTTAAAAGTAAAATGACACAGAGCCAGCCGTGAGTCATGCACGGCACCACAGAAGCTGCACAAACAAGTTAGCGGTAGGGCAAACAGGTGGTGGGCAAGAGGAGATGTGATCTGCCACCTTCAGCAGCACCAAAGACCTGAAGGTAAAGGAGGACGGGGCACCTACCAGGGTTGCTACAAAGTCGGCTTTACTGCCGCTGCCTTTATGACAACAATATAAAGTAACTCCCACAACACAGTGAAGATAAGCTCTTTAAGGAAAATATAAAAGCATTAGCTTGGCAATTCATCCGAACCTCATCATGCATCGTAGACATTTTTGAAGTTTAACAAAGAAAAGCACATCATTAAAGAATACTGCTCTATCACCATTCTTATGCAAATCCTTTCAGATAGTTGGGTGGAAAATTCCATCTAACACGCAGCGAGAAATAAATGTTGCAGGGTGGAAATTTCAGCTATACCGAGTGCATCTATCACTTGTATAATCCAAACTACTGTATGTGCCCTGACTACAGAATTAGTATTGATCCATTCACCATGTAAACATCAAGTACTTTCTATTATTACTTGAAATAGCATGCTATCACAATTTCTATTTCCTCCCTCTATCTTAAATAGAAGTATTGCACATTAGCTCTTCCCTTCATGTACTTTTTTGCGCAGCTATCTAACTACAGCGTTCAAGGCTGTGCTGGGTTTCCTGCAGACATCTGCAGTATTACCATCAAAGTACTTTATTTTCAAGTCATCTCTGATGGAAGGCAATACAACTCTCATTTACACTGAAACCTGTTACTGTGGCTTCTCCTGCTAAAACACACAGAGCCCTTTGTTTTAAGACCTCTGTTGTGACTACCACTGTGAATGACATCAAGCAGCTTCCCCAAACGTTGCTCACACACCTCTCAGGAGCATCGCTAAGATAAGAGTGGACTGCAAGAATCTGAACAGCTATGTCATCTGAGCACATACACAAAAATAAGCTGCTGCGGCTTAAATGCAGCTTTGGAAAGTGCTGGGAGATGCTTAGAAGTGTGATGTGTTTCACCTGCTAGAACCTTGCTTTTTCTCTGAGCACGGTGAAAAATTTAAGATGGAAAATTTAAGGGCTTGTCTCCAGGAAAGCTCTAAAATTTTAGACTGGAGAGTTGGTCCTAAGACTTCAGCAAGACACCCCCGACCCCGAGTGCTGAAGTGCTAAAGCTCTGAGTCAGAGGCAGCTCTGACTCAGTGTGAGAGGGGCAGGGAGGGAGAGCAGCCACTGCCTGACCCTTACAAAAGCAGTCCCGGGAAGTGAAGGGTGGGGCAATTTGTGCACTGAGGGCTGGAGGTGAGCTCAGCTGGTGCTCATCCTGCTTGGGAAGGAGCCCAGCTGTGAGATCCACTCAGTGGAGAGCCCTCTGCACTCACCAGAAAGGATGTGGTGACATGGAGGGAACTGCCATGAAAACATGCAGCCACCCGGGGCGTGCCAGAGCCTGGCATGAGTGGCATGGCAGCAGGGACAAGCAGTGTGAGGTGTGGCCAGGTGGATGATCTGCTGTCCTGGTGGCAGAGCTTTGGGAGGAGGCAGGAAGGGGAAGAAGTATCAGGGACTCCGAGGAGGAGATTGGCTTGGAGGAGCCACTCTCTACCATCCCTGAGGCAAATACACCAGCTGGCTGCCCCACAAGAGGCAGAGAATCCCCTGCTCTCTCACCAGCAGGCAGGAGGAGGGGACCTAGGAAATGGGGGGGAATGGAAACAGGTCTTCTCTCAAGACAGCAAGTGAATCCCCTCCTGGCCTCCCTCACCCTCCCAGCTGCCCTCATACAACAGGAACAAGGTTCTGGAACTTGAGGGCTGGGCAAACAACAACCAGGATCTCCACTCATGTTGGAGGAATCACCTAAAGAGAGTCAGCCCGGTCATCCTACCCCTGCACCACCACCACCCCTGTCAAGAAAGAAAGAAGGGTAGCTGTGTCAGTGCCTCCCTTCTGAGAGGAGCAGGAGGCCCAAAATGCTGGCCAGACCCATGCCAGGATGCTGGGAACTCTGCTCCCTTCCTGGGTAAAGGAAGTTACTAGAAAACTCTCTGGTCTGGTGTTGTCCTCTGGTTATTATCCACTCCTGGTTCTCTGTGTGGGCATCCATGAACTCCCAGCAAGAAGCCGGAGGGCAATCAAGAGGGACCAAAGGGCCTGGGGGCACAAGTGGCTGTTCTCTATCCTGCCAGTTGTAGGGAGGGATTCCATGGGGGTGGAAACAGGAAAATCCTACAGGTGGCTTCGAGCCTGTTTTCGCTGGCAGGACTTTGGCGGGTTTTGAGCACAGGTCTGTTTACTTGACACTTGCTGCTGACAGAGTACACCTGTCTCAAAGGGTGTTGAGTCACCCACCCTCATTCTCGTGGGGAAACTGCTTCTCTGCTCTCCGCCTGCCACCTGTGGTGACAGCACAACACCACAAAGCATCCACGTGAGGTGAGCTCACCTACCACACAGCCATGCTGCGGGCCACTAAAATATGCTCTTTCTTTCGTCTCCGTAAGTGCAAAAATACAATAATCTAGTGATCTAATAAAGCACACAAACTGTAAAGGCCAGAGAAGGCATTGAGAATGGCAGGACTCTTTATTTCCAGAACAGCAGAGCATCTCCCAGATCTTCCCCTCACTAAAGCCTCCAGCCTCAGAGATCAGGACAACGCTTCTTCACTGCATTCTGTGCAGGTTACCTGATACCACAGCACAGCAGAAAGTCAGCTGCAATGAAAATTCCAGGAGCTCTGAGCCCAGAAAACACCTGGGCAATCTCAAACCACGTAGGAGGGATGGCAGACAGCAAACGGTAGGCAGGACTGAGGTGGAGGAAGAGGAGGAGGAGGAGGAGGAGGACTCACCATCTGTAGATGTTTATGCACCTCGCATCACAGGCTCATTTCCCTCAGCAGACCTGCACCCCCTCCACAGCCCCACATGGAAAACAAAGGAGATGGTAAATGAGAGTGGATCAGACTGGAGTGGTAATGATTTACACCAGCAGATAAACTGATCACTGGCTGTTGGAGTGCTGGAGGGCAATTCCACTGCCCCACCACCTCCCTCCCACCAAAAAAAAGAAGGCAGTAAGAAAACCCTGGTTCTGGGAAAAATATGTCAACCTCAGTGCTGGGCAAGTTCCTTGTTCATAAAACATCCTGTAGGTCTGTGGTTCCAAGCTGCTGCGGACAGACATCTGCTGTGAAGTACTTGATATGACTCAAGGAAGAGAGAAGTTCCTCTCCTCAGAAAACCAAATAAACCAGGTGCCTGGGATGCACCAGGGATTATCTGAGAAAAAACTAAACAGGTAGACAGAAGACTGCCTCCAGGTTCTGCCATACAGAGAAGTGTTCAGGACTCAACAGAAGCATTCTTCTTCATCTCCCACCTTCTCAAACTGTATCTCAAGCCCAACACAAACAAGAGGTCGTCCAGCAGTTTCTCCAGGCCCTGTCTGATCTCTCCTCCTCTTGGGAATTTCAGATGTAAACACAGATGCCGGTACCATTATGTGCCTTGTCATCCAGACTTCGCTGTGGGGCTGCTACAGCAAGCAGTGACCAAAGTCACTAGAAAGAAGGTGCTGACAGACCCCAAAACCAAAACTGACAGACCAGCAGTAGCACTCAGGGAGAGGGGTAGCTCCACTGCTCTGAAAAGGAGGGTGGGATTGTCATGTCCTTTGAAATTCACCTGGTAACTGGACAAATAAGTGCCCTTGAGCTGCCAGAAAATCTTTGGGAAGGTGATCAGAGATGACTGTGTCATGCGTACATCATGGAAGGAGCTGGAAGTTAAGGGAGGAGGAACAGAAGTGTAAGGAAGATGCAGGAGGTAAATAAATGCATCGTGAACTCAGTAGATACGAATGGAGCTGCTTTTCACTGTCACTGGCATCGAGGATGTACTGTAGCAAGTCAGCATACCCATTACCAGCTTGGTCACTCATTTATCTCTCTCTCACATCTTCCAGGCTGCTATAATTATCACCACAAGATGTTCTTGAGTATCACTTCTGTGTCCTTTGCCCGATCTGCTCTTCGCCAGACCAGCAGCATCCCTCAGTTTCTCAAGACATATTCCAGTCACCATGAATCTAAGCAGCAGAGACCTCTGGACCATCCCTTGAAATTAGGTTTGTCTGTTGGCTTATTTAAAGCTGCTTTATAAAACATGCTGAAGTGGGGTTTTTTTGTTTGTTGTTTTTTTTTAATTAAGCAATGCAAAAAAAAAGGGAAACCGTGCTATCAGAATGACTCAATAACTCTTGCTGTTATTCTCACACAACTGCTAATTATAAGGTCATAAAACAATTTTCCTCCTACTTAGCCTATAATAGTCAAGTCTTACACATAACCAGGTACGTAAGAAGCAAGTAATGTTTTATCACTTACTTGGCAGCCCATCACCATCAGTATCTGTGGCATGAACCCAGAATACTCCTGAAAAAGGTTAGCAGAGGAACACTTGCTAACATGCCAACACAGTTTCCTAATATTATGGCAAGAGTCTCTAAAAAGCAAAAGGCAAAGCTTCTCCCCGGGACACTTAGGAACGTTGTCTATAGCACTAAATGTACCTTTTCTAGAGAAAAACAGAAGCCCAGCAGCCAACTTGTCACCAGCACAGCCACATCCTCTAGCCATCAGTGCAGCCGGCTCACTTTGCCCCTCAGGAGTGGCAGAGAAATTCACTCACGCATCAGACGAGCCACTCTGGCAGACTAACCTCTAGGAAACCTGGGGTTTGGGCTGCCCCGCTGTGTCTCTTCTGTCTTCCATGCCACTGTTCAAGCAGAATGTGTCACCCTAGCCAGTGACCTTCACCAGCACACCCAACCACTTGCAAGGCTGGCACACACACCCACTTCTCAAAGCCAAAGGACTTTTTGCATTCCCTGCCTAGGTCTCCCAGATGAGTGCAGTGGCCACTGCCCTGCTGAATGAAAGGATCTGAACTGCAGCAAAGCAACATCCCGCTCCAGCTACTGTGCTGACTTCAAAAGGGTGCTTTCTGTTTGCTCACTTCAAAGCAACCACAAGCATTTCTTCTTGGGTAGAGGGTTTTCAAAGCGCTTGAGTCCATCACCAGCACTCTGGAGAGTAGGAGACATCGCAACAACCTCCTGCATTTGTGAGGGTGTTCCTCCTCCAGCATGCAGCTTCCTTAGGCTGCCCATTCCTTGTTACATGCTGGAACCAAGCGGTCTGGTTGTAGGCCCTGAATCAGAGCAGTCAGACACACAGAAGCTCGTAATTTCGCCACCAAATTTAAAGCAGCCCTTGCTCTCTCTGCTGGTTTCCGCCCTGGTGCAAATCCCTGCTCAGATCCTGCTTCATCTGGTGCTCAGGTGCAGAGTTCAGGGTGCTGATGGGAAACAGTCACTTCTCTCTTTGCTTTTAATTGTGTTGGCACCCTCAGCTGTGCTCACCCCTCCCTTCTTCTGCCAGCTCCATGCACAGATCTCTGCATCTGAGCTCCGCAGATGTGAACTCCAGATGCACAGCCGTCCCACTGGCAAAATGCAGTTCGGCCCCACCAACCACCCCGCCCTTCTTGATCACTACTGCAGTGTCAATTAGAGCGAATTTTCTGTGGGGGTAGTTCCTGTCATGCAGACGTTTTGTGCACGTGTATCTACACAAAGGCTTCCCTCAGGGAAACCTCCACGAGAATTTTCAGGACATGGAGCCCGCATCTGCTCTAGAAACCAGGAGGAAGTGTAGAGGCAGTGAGTTAGGCAGGTCCTTTCCCTATGGCAGGAATAAGGTGTGCACGCAGGTCAGTTTATTTGGCACAAGTCAGAGAGAAACTGCAAAACTTTAATAGCCCAGAGCTCTGGAACATTAATAACAGACCTCCATAAAGAACTGGAATCCAAGCCCTCAAAGGTATTCAGATGCCTGGGTTCCTTTGGTTTCAGCACTGTTGATTATCTGGGCCTGACCTGCAAAATTTCAACTGCAAAAGCAAAGCCACGCTGACGACTGTTTTCTCCACAGAATTCATAAATTCTCCAGAACCAGCTTGCATAGAAGCACGGCAGTAGATGGTCTTTAAGAACCCTACAAGAAACTGCAAGTGGAGGTTCCTTGAGAAGCATTGTTTTCTTTCTGTGCAGCAGGAACACAAGTTTTTTTTCACTGCTGTCTATGCTAGTGTCTAAATGAATCCCACATAGACAGTTAGTTGGATCCTGTGAAACAAGAAGGCTACACTTGGCACCTGCTGTGTTACAGATTGTGCCTGTGAAATTGAATTTACAAGGACAAGACCAGAGAGAAAGGCAAAAAACAAGGAGCTGTTGAGAATGACGCATTTGCCTGAAGTATATTAATAATTTGTCATTAAGTGTAAGTAAAGACTGCCATGCACTTAGCAGTGAAGATCTCCTTCCATAAGCCTTCAGCGTGGGACCTGAGCTATTTACAAAATCAGCTTTTTGGGAGAGTGACTCTGTCCTACATTGCCAATGCAGGAGAAACAAAACCCAGCCAACTTGCAAGCACTGCTGTATGTGTATGTTTTTATTAGACAATGCCAACTGAAAAGGTTGCACTGTGGGTGACAGGTGGCATTACCCACCTAACTTCCCTCTGCAGAACTGAAACCCAGCCACATTGCTAATTCACAGATTTAAAAGCACCACATCCCTAAACAAAGGAAGTATGAAGACTGCCGGACAGCTGCCTGATGTTTGGGCTTGTCTAGTGGGAGCAGAGGAGGAATCTCAGAAGGCCAAAGCTGTTCACTTGGTTATGTGTTTAGCAGGGGAAGAACTCTGTGCAACCCAGCAAGAACACCCCTCCAGGATAGGCACAGAGTGTGTGCATGTGTGCAATATTCATGGAAAAAATAATGGTGTTTGTGAGCAATTTCTTCCCAGTTTCCAAGCTTGTTCATGCAAACCAGACAAAGGTCCCTGCCATCGTCAGAAAGAAGATTTCAAGAAGTGCAGGATTAGAATATAGGAACACAGAATCATAAATTATTCTGACTTGAAAGGGACCCACAAGGACCATCGAGTCCAATTCCTGCTTCTGCACAGGACAGCTCCAGAGTCACACCATGTTCCTGAGAGTGGTGTCCAAATGCTTTTTCAACTCTGGCAGGTTTTGTGCCACGTCCACTTCCCTGGGGAGCCTGTTTCAGTGCCCAAACACCCTCTGGGGGAAGACCCTCCTCCTGATACCCAATCTAAACCTCCCCTGACACAACTTCAGGCCATTCCCTAGGTCCTGTCCCTAGTCACCACAGAGCAGAGATCAGTGCCTGCCCCTCCTCTTGTCCTCACAAGGAAGCTGCAGAGCTCCTGTGACGTCTGCCCTCAGTCTCCCCTTCTCCAGCTCAGCAGACCAAGTGCCCTCATCCACTTCTCATACAGCTTCTCCTCAAGGCCCTTCACCATCCTCATTGCCCTCCTTTGCACCCTCTCCAGTAGTTTAACATCTTTTTTATGTTGTGGTGCCCAGAACTGCCCCCCGGACTCGAGGTGAGGCCACCCCAGCCCAGGGCAGAGCAGGACAATCCCTCCCTGGCCTGGCCGGCCATGCTGGGCCTGGTGCCCCCAGGACAGGGATGCCCCTCCTGGCTCCAGGGCACTGCTGGCTCATGTCCAACTGGCCATCGACCAGGACCCCCAGGTCCCTTCCTGTGGCACCATTCTCCAACATCTCATTCCTCAGTCTGTCCATATATCCACGGCTATCCCATTCCAGGGGCAGAATCCAGCACTTTCCCTTGTTAAACTCCACACAGTTGGCGATTGCCCAGCCTTCTCATTTATTGACGCCTCTCTGCAGGGCTTCTCTGCTTTCGAGAGATTCAACAGCTCCTCCCAACTTAGTATCACTGACAACCTCGCCCAGCATCCTGGTGATTTGTGAGGACACTGAGGAGCACGGGGCCGAGAATGGAGCCCTGTGGAATCCACCAGTGACAGGTCACCAGTCTGATGTCACCTCAATCCTTTGTGCCTGACCTGTGAGCCAGCTGCTCACCCATCCCATGATGTGTTTATCCAGCTGTGGGATGAACATTTTGTCCAGAAGGATGCTGGGAGAGACAGTATGGAAAGCGTTGCTGAAGTCCAAAAAGATTACATCAGGTGGCTTCCCTTGATCAACCAGGTGAGTTGTCTTGTAGTGAAACAAAATCAGGTTTGGCAAGCAAGACTTTCTCCTCATGAACCTGTGCTGGCTGTGACCAGTGTGTCCTCCACGTGTTTTTCAATACCTCCCAGAATAATCTTCTCCAAAATTTTACTAGGCACTGAAGCGAGACTGACAGGCCTGTTGTTTGCAGGGTCATCCTTCTTGCCCTTCTTGAAATTGGGACTTTCATCAGCTTCCAGTCAACTGGGACTTCTTCAGATTCCCAAGACTGCTCAAGAACCAAGAGAGGCTTTGCCATGACATCAGCAGCTCTATGAGTATTTTTTAAAGAATTCCATCAGACTTATAGGGATCCAGCTGGAACAGCAGATCCTACACAAGTTCAGGGATAACTGGGAGGTGATCATTCTCACCTCCGTGGTCCTCCAGTTCAGGCCACTGGGATCCCTTAGCCTCTCATCTGTGTTGAAGATGGAAGAGAAGAAAGCATTGAACGCCTCTCCCTTGTCCGTGTCCCTGTTTCTGGGATGACCATCCTCATCAATGGGACACTGTTATTTCTGGACTGCCTTTTGCTATTAACATATTTCAAAAAACCTCTTTTTATTGTCCCCCACAGTTCTGGACAACTCCAATTAGACTTTGGCTGCACAAATTTTCTCCCTACAGCGGCAAGCAGTATCTCTGTATTTCTCCTGTGTCATCCAACCTTGCTTCCACTGGGGAAATGCCTCCTTTTTTGGTTGAAGATCCCAAAGAAGATCCTTGCTTAGTCAAGCTGACCTTCTGCTTTCATCTGCTTGACTTATGGTATTCTGCAACTGTCTGCTCCTGTGCTCCTGGGAGCTGGTGCTTAAAAAGTGGCCAGCACTGATGGATCCCAGCACCTTCAAAAGCGTTTTACCAGGGAACCTTACTCATTAGTTCCCTGATCTGCCTGAAGTCTGCTCCCGTCATGTCCAGGGCTGAAGTTTTGCTGGCACTTATCCTTCTCTCAACAAAGATTTTAACATGTATTTGACATGTAGCACCTCATAATAACACACGGAGCACTGATCTTGATGGAGAAGCATCAGTGTTTGCAGGCACGAGGTAACACTGGAAGCAACTGAGTGTAAGGAAATAAAATCTAAGCTTAAGGGAAAAGAAAACAAGACAAAATCATTAGAATGCAAAGAACAAGGGGGCAACCAAAATTCAGATTATGCTACAGGAGCCTCAAACAACTCAGGAAGCTACAGGACCGTTGCAGGTGGGTTTTTCCACCCCTGAAATGCTACAGGCTGGGGGAAAAGTGGCTGGAAAGTGCCTCCGTGGAAAATGACCTGGGTTTGCTGGTCAATAGTGGCTGAACATGAGCCCAGGGGTGCCCAGGTGGCCAAGAAACCCAATGGCACCTGGGCTGTCCCAGCCATGGTGCGGCAGCAGGACGAGGGCAGTGACTGTCCCCTATGCTGAACACTGCTGAGGCCACACCTTGAGTCCTATCTCCAGTTCTGGGTTACTCACTTCAGGAAAGATATTGAGGTGCTGCAGCAGGTCTGGAGAGAGGCAATGGAGCTGGGAAAGGGTAGGGAGAAGAAGTCTGATAAGGAGCAGCTGAAGGAGCTGGAGAGGACCAGGTACCTTTCACTCTCTACAACTCCCTGACGGGAGGGTGCAGCCAGGGAGGGGCTGGGCTCTGCTCCCAGGGAACAAGGGACAGGACAAGGGCAAACAGCCTCAAGCTGCACCAGGGGAGGTTTAGGTTGGACATTAGGAACATTGGAAGGGGCTGCCCAGGGAGGTGGTGGAGCCACCGTCCCTGGAGGTGTTTAAGGAAAGACTGGAGTGCACTCGGGGGCATGGTCTGGGTGACAAGGTGGGGATGAGTCACAGGGCGCACTCGATGATCTCAGAGCTCTTTTCCAACCTGACTGACGCTGTGATTCCGTGGTGGCCGCGGCTCCGCGGGTGGCACGACGGTCCCGGGCGGCCGGCGGAGGCACGGAGGGGAAGGACGGCGGCAGCGGGATGGGGGAGAAGCAGCATCGGGTCCCGCTTGGCATCTGGGGGGCAGTGGCTTGCACTGGGCGCCGGCGGACGGGGAGCGGCAGATGGAGCGGGAGCGGAGCCGGGAGAGAGAGATGGAGATGGAGCGGGGCCGGGATCGGGAGTGGGAGTGGGAGCGGGGTCGGGAGCGGGAGCGGGGTCAGGGGCGGGAGCGGAGCCGGGAGCGGCATCAGGAGTGGGAGTGGGAGTGGGGTCAGGAGCGGGAGCGGAGCCGGGAGCGGGAGCGGCATC